>DWPT01007546.1:0-10730 GCA_018251895.1 Agathymus mariae mariae | reverse complement strand
CAACGCATCAGTGATACCTTTGGTCTTGCTGATGTCCATGGGCGACGGTGACCACTTACCATCAGGTGGTTCGTCTGCGCGTTTGTCGGCTATTACCATAAAAAAAAATATATATATATAACTAAATCGGTTAGGTCGTCTGTGAGATCAGCTCGCACGAACGCTGTCTTGTTCTGTTTGTATGTAAACAGACAAAAATATATAACTAAATCGGTTAGGTCGTCTGTGAGATCAGCTCGCACGAACGCTGTCTTGTTCTGTTTGTATGTAAACAGACAAAAATTGTGACATCTGTTTTTTTGGGTTCAATTGGGTTAATAAAGGCCCCTAATAATATAGTTTGTCATATAGCCTTCATGTACAGAAAGCGATCTGAAACGTAGCAAGGATATTAGTTATTTAAAAAATATATTGAAAGAAAATCTTTCTCTGTATTAAGCGTAAGTTTACACCTATATTACCTAGGAAGAAACTAAACATTGAGCAGGTTGCCGAGTCTGAAAATAAATGGGACTAGATAGATAGCTGTGAAAATTGTAAATTGGTGTGTTCGTTGAACTCGCATTATTATGATTTATGCCCGACGTCCGTTTTCGCTATATCTGCGGGTCGCAGTGGGTCAAGGATGGTCATTACAATGTCTGAGTGGTTGAATGAGTTGTATCAATTCCAGAACACTACATCACTACATTCAACTACTCAACTAAAATCAATCTTGGATTACCAAATAACTAGCTTTTTGAAGAAAGGGTCATTACCCTTTTTTTTGGCTATTGCCTAATGATTGAAATTTGAGAATGCTCGGTATTCGAATTATTCTCGTATTCTTTTTTATGTTAATAGCCGATAAACGATCACATAGGCTGCCCAATGGTAATTAGCCACCACCACCCATGGACATTGCTATCACCAAAGACATCATCGGCGTGGCGTCAACTGAGAAGGAAGCGATAAACCTGTTGTTCACGGGCTTTCATTTCATGATCGACTCGGAGGTTCTTTCATGCACGAGTCGGTATTAAACTGGGTGGTACAGTGACCAGCGACCTCAAATAGGTGAAACTTCATAGTCTTTGAAAAGTCAATTTTGCTTAGCAGAATAAACCAACTAGTAGGGAAGATTGACTTCGTCATGAGTTAGAATTATAACTAGTTACACTGTTAGAACTGAAATCACTGTGAAATGTTTTAGTGAGGCAGTTAAGAAGCTAGTTCATCGCTTGTTTTTTGGTCGACAGTGAGTCTTCCAAGTATTAACATAAAATCATTCGATATACATGATCCAATATAGTTGTTTCATTAAGAATGCATAAACGTGGCGATTAGGACTCAAAACGTTCTGAACGAGGCTCTAAATTCACTCTGTGCTACTTGATTTCTATGCAGGAGATTGTACTTTACGTTGCACAGCAGTTTTGCTACTTTTGTCAGGCAACAAATTTACATGTCATGTTTATCACCAGCTCTTTTGGTGGCTGTATTTGTTTGCGGTATGTTTATAGTGAACGAAGGAGTTCGTAAAAATTTAACAAATGGAGATCACCCGTTAGATGCATCCTGCTAGATCAGGCGTGGAAAGGTATCCTGTGCATGCGTTATCCTGTTGTTTTAAATTCGAAACTAGTATAAGCAAATCGTATAGAAAACTTTAATAGCATGATTCAGAAAAACTATGCATCACGTTTCATGGCTCCACAATACCTCGATATATTGATACGAAAGTCGTAAGCTGGTTTTCGGTAATATTGATAATTAAGTACCATTTTTGCGCTGTTGTATAATTGGGGGGTGTGTTCATTAATCATTGTATTCAAGTGTTTATTAATCATTCATTTATTTAAAAACTATGACGAAGAGAAAGACGAGGATCTTAACCTTAAATATATAAACACGACAATAAACAGTCAGCGATATCTTGATGGCTGCTATGTAAGTTACGCGTCGTAAAATATATTACAGATGCACCGAGAGATGAGATCGGGATCGAATTGATATCGTTTTATTGTGGCCATTGACCTATGTGTGCGGCGCTGGGCTCGTGAACAGAAGATATGGGCTAATCGATGATCTGTGCCCTCGTATATCGGTGGTGGTAGGATCAAATGGTTTTTCGATTTGTTTAACAGCAAAAATTTTGATTCACAAATATAGAAGGTAACTTCTATCATATCACTGAAGTTATTACATATTACATACTAGCTTAAGCGTAACATATAGTTGACACAACTAATGCATTATGTGATTATGACATCGATCACTCTGGACATAAATACACAAAAGATTTTCTTAATATTTCCAAAGGTAGAATTAATTTTGTTATTTTGTGTTTTATTAGTAAATAACGCGTATCAAGTATTCAAATGGACTTGGAATAGAATTGTCTAGTAATAAAACGGTGTTCAGAAAAGCAAATGTTTATTACTTGCAATAGAAAATCTCAATCTAACGCTTATCACACAATACACAAATATAAGACGCTTATCGATTACAAACACTTGTCATGCTTATCATATAATGCCGGCCGGGAATATAAAACAGAACTCTTCGCTCGACCAGCAATATTTACATCTATCTTCTAATTGTGTCGCTTCATTTATATATGCATTTTTACATAATATTTCCTGCATATTTAAATATTAATTTCTACACTATGACACTTGCGTGCAAGTTTCCTGTGACGATTTTCAAACCACAAACGCGTAAACCCATGTGAAATATTTGCTGAGTCAGGCCGCATACACCCCTCATCCAAACGGTGTTAACTGTGCTTCAGTTTCGTAATACCTTTAAAAGCCTTTTTGTTAGCGGAGTGACACTATACTGCTTCGCGTTGATAAAATCATCGGTTTGTGCATTGTATTGGTGCTCCACCCCCTTTATAACAGTGATCTGTGTAGTAAGATATAATCTGTTTATTATGAATTAAATTGGATTACTATATTAGAAACTTAGTTTTGGTTAACGTAATAATTATGTTTACGAATGGCACCCGGACTCGTAACAATTGTATCTGATGGTTTAGGAGTTTCAATAATTACATGATTGCAATTAGAAACATATACAAATTATTTGTTATTGCTACAAAACTTACTCAAAATGTTCTTTGGTGATTTCATACACAACAATATTAAACATACTATATTATAGACTAGCAAACAACTGCCCTCGCTTCGCTTCGGGGCAACTATGCCACAAATAGTACCTAGGTACATTGTTTTAAATTAATTCATAACTTATTTATTTATGGACGGATTGCAATGAAACACACTTTAAGTATTAAGTGGTGCTTACTGCAATACGTCAGTGAAAACATAAACGAAATCGGTTAAGCCGTTTCCGAGATAAGCGCGAACTGACGCTCAGAAAAACAGACAAAAATTAAAAAAACTATTGTCTTGTGGTCTATTTTGTTAATAAAGGCCCCTAATAATGATTTTTCTCATATATCGCTCATGTACAGAAACCGATCGGTTACAATTTTATTATATGTATAGATTGGCGTAAAATTATAAATATGACATATTTTATCACAATCTGTTAGCTGTGATACCAAAAGACAAGACAAAAAAAAACAATTACATTTTGATTCTATATCGATAATAAAATGTAAAGAAAAAACATTTAATGTACAGAATCAGCCCCTTTACAAAGTAAGTGTGTAAAAATGGGCCGCATTTAAAGGTATGGAGGCCCTAGGCAACGAAGGAGTGGAGGCCCACTGACCCCTAGTAATACTCCAAATAAAATGCACATTTTTTTCAGTTAACATAGTTATATTTTACTGAATGGAGTGAACGAATATAAATAAATTGTTTTTTTTTTTTTATATTTAAGAACCATGTTATCGTGTTATAATTTCCTGACCCTATAGGCTAGGTGGTAGTGACCCTGCTTGCCGACCGAGGGATCCCGGGTACGATTCCCGGCCGGGGCAGGCATTTATGTGACAGATAATTAATTGTGCTCGGATCATGGGTGTTTGTGCGTTATATTTGTGTACGCCCATGTCACTTGCAACATAGGGAACCCTCGTGCGGGAATGTGAGTGTGTAAACGTTTCCTATTGAGGCGACCCGTCTTTTGCGAATGCTCCGGAATTTTCGCACCTGATGCCTACCCCCTAAATCCGGCCCTGCGTAAAAATTATATTGCAAAACGAAATAAAGCACTGTCATCCCTTTAAGTTGTCAATTATATTACGTACTCGTAATACTGTGTCTGGCATTATCCACTGAATTCTGTATGCTGAGTATAGATCATTCGCGATATAACACTGCCAGGTAATGAATATGTAATATTTTATTATTAAAAAAACATTATTTTATTTTATTTTCATCGAATATTAATAATAAAATATGAATATTACGTCCAAAGTTATAATAAAAATGTTTTAAAGTTTAAGATCTTCATAATCGTCTTAGATACAATTCTGTGTGTCTCCTATTGCTTGTCTATTTGTATTTTTCGCCACTTCATCTCATATGCGAGTACATTATAGTTAAGTTATGAATAGATTAACTAAATGAGACGTAAAGTGTATTTAAATGATGAAAACAAATCCATTTAAAACCAGCATCGCGACATAATAGCTCATTACGTTTAAATTATTCTACATTTATTACATATAAATAAATAAAATAGTTTAAATACCCATATGTTGATTCTTGTTTACATTTTGTCATTAAACTTGCATGAATTTCCTTATGCATACGAGCTGTAATAGCTTTATAAGGCAACAACGGAATAAACTACAGCTAATAACACCATTACTGTCTTTACACACGTGCACACGTATTTATTCATTCAAAGGTATCTGTTAAAAATGTGTTATTTTTTCGTATTTAAATAACTTTGATTACGTTTATTAATAGTTCAATTTATCGTCTTTCTCATCACTAATCTAAGTAATACTTTTGTTTCAGGTAGCACTACCGATTTAACGCCAACTTTAATCGGCATATATGATTCGCTTCTGGAGCCAGCGAAGAGTTTAAGGCCAGAAGCGGCAACACTCGAAACGGCTAAAGATGCAAGAAACGATCCGCCAGTAACGAAACAGGCAGACGACACAATGACTGAAGAAAAGGACAGCGCGACTACCCAGGAAATAATCAAAAGCCCACCGAAAGATCCTTCTAAGATAGCTGGCAGTGTGAAACTCCCAATTGCTGCCTTAAACAAAAGTTCTCTTTATACAATTCGAACTAAAAGTGATAAAAATGGTGCTAGTGATGAAACTATCAAGTGTGACCTTTCGTCCAGTGATTCAGTTCTTCTTAAAGAAAACAAAGTTCAAAGAACGTTAAGAGAGCAAAAACATACGACTGAAATGTCGACATTCGATACACTGTCGCCAAATGTAAAAAGAATGATTTCTAGTGCAACAGAAACTACCACCTTGAAAATTCATAAGAAAAGTGTAAGTGTAGGCAGGTCTTCAACGAGACATAGGTCTAATATTCCTCTGGTAGGAGCTACTTCAAAGATATCTCAGTCTGGATTAGAAATTCTACCTTCCGTTGAAATTTACGACCAGCCCACCGCAATCAAAAATAATAATAAAAGTTCAGAGGAACGTGAATCTCCGTTTAAATTGGTAAAACCAGAATTCAAAATTGATGACGCTCAAATGACTTACGATGTCCCCACAAACAATATGCCTGCAATATATGATATACCTAATGCTAACAACAAAACCGCCTTCGAATCTTTGTCCTTGCCTTTCATCGACCAATCTATCGAGCTCTCTATATCTTTAAATGATAGAGAGTTTGATATTAAACTTTCATCTGAAGATAATTCTCCTCAGAAGACTCAAGTTAAGACATCGACGCCCGAAAGTTCTCCCGCTAAGTTCCCTAAAATTGTGAATGGTGGCACGAACAGTTTACATAGAAAAGAATTCGTAAATAGAATCGAAGGTACATCAAAACAGCTGCCTAAAACTGGAGCTTATCCGGAAGCAATAGGATCTACTGGGAATTTAAAAGCATGTACAACCCAAGAGAAGGAAGTGATCAGGTTAAACCCTCCTCCGGCTGTGGAAGTGTCGAGACCACTATCGATGAGTTCTATTGCTTCCTCCAGTTCTACTTCCAGTAGTGGTGTTCAGAATAAAGAAGGAGTGAATTCGGCTTATCTGGCTTCTATAGAAAGCTTAGACGATCATAGTGATGTTGACATGACGTCAGCTAATGGAAGTAACAATTTCGTGAATAATGCCGGAATATTGAAAGCTAGTGTATCGGAAGAAAGCCAGACAGAGAATATTCCAAGTAAGATTAAACTATATTTATATACTTTAAATTATATTTTGTTTTAGAAACATTTTTCCTTACGTTCATTTACTGTACATTTTTATTATTATCTAGTTCAATAATATTTAATTTATCTAGGTGTAGTTTTCACATAATTTTTATTACGAGTAGCCTTTATTATCTTCCGTCAGTTTACGTATCAACATTCTAAATTTAGGGCAAAAACAATATAGGGCTTAGAATATTAATTAAAGAGTTGCTTTAAAAATCACCAAAATCTATATCATAACTGTCTTATCAAATTTATATACCATTCCGAGTTTTATTTTCTTATACAGGGCAACAAACATTTGAAGAGATGCCGGGCATGTCACAGTTGGAGCGTGTGTGTGCGGAGATTGTCCAGACTGAAAACGTTTACGTCGAAGACTTGAGGCAGGTGGTCGAGGTTAGTTTCACCTTTTGTTTCATTTTTAATTGATCTGTCTTCATGGAATGAAGAAGCAACCAGACAGACAAGTAATCCACCAGGAGTGCTGATTGCGGTTATCTGGTGAGTCATATCCATAAATGGCCCACAGTATGTGTACCCTTTAATACCTGAGGAGATGCGGTGCGTCTTCCACTGTGTCCAAGAGAGTTGGTGGAAAGGTTAGTGTTTGCCCAAGTGTCGTAAGTTTCTATGCTACCCGAAGGTCTCCAACATGGCTAACGGTTAGTGTCAGATCTAAGCCTTGGGTGCTTTCTAAAGCACGGAAGTGTTCAAGAAATTGCAACTAGGTCCTTTAAAGTAATTTTGTACTTTTGTACTTTTCACACGGATTTTTTTTTATTCAGCCTATTGAATCTCCTACCGTTAGCTGCCCCTGAAAACTACTCTTGAAGATTTAGACTGTGTCCCTATCTGAAATTATTCAAATCTTTTTTATCGGATTCGGTTACGATTTCGGATATATTTTTATTTTGAAATTCCGATAGTTTCAGTTACATATATAGAGCTTCATACCATCCCGAATTTCTTTTAAGTAATGCTGAAATATGGCTAGTAGGACTCTAGTCCTATTTGAAGCTTGTTTGATATGTCCGCCGCGCTACACTTTCTATGTAAACTTAGATGGACATGAATGTCCCATCTGCTGTTTACTGCCTTTTTAATCTTGAGCGTTTTTGTGCATGTGGGTGGTTTCTTCTCCTGCCTCGTGAGCTATCACCCTGCTGGAAATATGAAATACTTTAAGTTAGTACTGTGGCAGTGATTAAAGTTTATATAGTTCTTCCTTAACGCCAGGCAACGTATCACTGATGTCTTAATTGCTACTATGTCGAAGATTAAGATACTTACTTAAGATTGTTGGTACCCAACACGTTCACTGTAAAACCCCATTTTTTGCCGCTTATCTTTATTAAAGTGCTGTCGCAAATCATACTATCTTCAATCCCCTTCTTGTCACAGTCACTTATTATATAATTTAAATGACGAAGAAGAAAAAAAATATTCCTAGATTAAAATGAGTAAATTAATAATGAACTCAATCCTTAGTGTGTTTAACAAGTTTATATAGTTAAAATTGATATTCGGAAACATCTGTGGGCTTCCTCAATATTTGGAAACATTACCCTTACCCTCATTCAATCAATTTACTTCCTGACTGGCGGAGTGAAATGCATTTCTGTTGAAACATATCGATTTGTTCTATATTTTTGATTCATTGGTCGTTGGATATAGTACGCCAATTCTGTTTAAAACTTATGTTAAATACTTTCTTTGAACAAACTTATATTAGAGCCGAAGTTGAATAACATAATTAATGTGTATGCTTGATTTAAACTATCGATCGGCATTTAATTGTTCGGATAATCGTTTTCAACTCTGTACATTACATTTTAGCACCACCTTCACATCGACGCGGAAAGAAATTAAATCCTTACGCATTTAAATGCCACTTAACCACACTCGGAACAATTATTACAAGATTTTATTAGGCCTTTTATGATTTAATCATATTTACGCTATATCTACTTTTTAATTAATTATAATGATTATAATCTATGTCTATATTATAAAGGTAGAGTGCGCATTTTGTAAGTTGGTGTGTATGCGGAGGGTAATCTCCGGGACCAGGGCACTTATTTGAAAAATTCTTTTACTATTTGAAAGGTACATTATTCTGGATGAAAATGATTATACATCATCTAAATATAATTAATTTTTCATTCGAACGCAGTCGGGACGTGACCGCAAGTGATATATAAAAAAAATAGATTTTGCTATTATTGTGTTCAGACGGATAGACTGGCGTTTGTTTACAACTTTTGTATTGATTTAATTTCAAGCCGACAGTGGTTAACTTTTGAATATTTTAAAGAATCCATTTCCTTTTTATATAATATTTGTTGTGTTAAAAGTCAAAAAAAAAGTACTTAGAAAAATCTAAGGTTAACTTTTTTCATACATTTCAAAATTATTAGGATACCGCACATCCGGTAAAAACAGAACGCTTAAGCGATCACTCGTGTCTGTCTGGCTGTTTGAATTTTTATCATAAACATTGAAATTTAGTTTTTGAAATTTACTACTTGAAATAGTTATTCATATAAAATTATACTGTCCTAATGTACAGGGGATGATTTCTTTTTAATAGTTTTAATGGTAAAATAATCTTAAAATATATCAAGTCTATACGAGAGTCTTAAGTAGGTACTATGCTGTTCATAGTACCACAAAATTTATTGATATCAATTAACCTCAAACTTAAAACCGAAATAATGTTAGGTATAGTTCATGTAACATTTTAGTAATTGGTTGTTAGGGATGGTAACTTAGCGACCGAAGACCCGGTGACCTTATGAATAATCGAATGACCCAGTTCAGGCTAGCGTGCGACTTACGATCGTTATACAGCAGATGTTTCAATGGTGTCGTTTTGGCAAATTTTGCAATGTAGCGCTCCTGTTGTTTTTTTTTAAATTTAATATAACATACAATACAATAATAGAGCTACAAACTACATTATATAGATATAAACAAAGCTAAACTATAAGCTGTGATAGCGTGGAAGTTTGAACGTTAGTTATTCGCATGAGTGACTTGAGTTCCAATTCTGCCTGCAATTGTGATTTCAAATTTAAAATTACAGTTAGCGTTCGGAAGTGTCCATATACTTTCCATACTTTTGTACTATGGGGTAGTCATGTTGCATTACCCCATCCTCAAGGTGATCCCATGTTAAAATTGTTTCATTTGATAATATATAGAATAATGTTTTACATGGTCCGTTACGATAGGAAGATATTGCATGGATGTACAGAAATATGACAATACAATTACCTACCTACCAGGAAACAAATATTTATTTATATTTATCTATCATAATTGTCTGTCCCGGTAAGAAATCGAACCTGGGGCCGCTTGCTCGGCAGGCATGACTACCAACTCGGCTATGGTTTGCAGGAAGCTGGGAAGTAGAGCCATCAGGTCGTTAGTCGCGCTGTCAACGACAATCAGACGTGAAAGTTACGGCTGCGTGTCACGTGTGTGGAGCGGTGTCAGTGTTCCGGCATAAAACTTGTGAAAAAGGCAGAGACAGCCCCGGACACGACAGGACAATTGTACAGAAATATAGTGCTAGAAGTTCGAGTAGCGATTGAAGGATTTAGAAATAATTTGTAATTGTTCTTGCAATTGTTTTTAAGACAGCGTTTTTAAATTCTGGACTACAGGATGCTTCATTTATTCTTTAATTGAAGCCAGTCTACCTTTTTTATGGTGTTTGTTGGACGTTAATGCAGTCAGGTCTGTCTTGTTAGATATTGCTCGGGTATATACTAAATCCAATTATTTTCTTAAAGTCATACTTCAAAACTTTCCGTTAATCATGTTGACAATTCTCATTACCGTAAGAGTGATTAGTTACGGTAATGAGGGCCCCCGACGGCTGTTCCCTAGCGATTACCGTACGACTATTCCACTGGGCGACGGCGTTGACCCTTCCTGTTTCATTGTTAGACGGATGGTAATGAGTTAATGAACTCGGCTTATAGGATCGGTCACTTACTATTTTAGGTTTTTGTTAATTTAATACTATTTATTGCTCTCCAAATGAGCGTACAGTTGACAGACACTTGTCTATGACATAACCCTTTTAGTATCCTATCCTGTTGGGGGATTAAGCCGTTTCATCAAGTATTTTAAAATGCACACTATTAAAAAAATATATTAAATATAGATTCCTCTTTAAGAAGTCACTTGCAAATATATATATATATATATATATATATACGTATATATATATATATTTAGAATTTCTGTATTATGTATGTATGTGTAATGTATATATTATATTTTAATTAAAGTTGTTTAATACACCTACGCCAACTTTTCATTGTCACCAGGGTTGATTGGTAGAAAATGCCGCAAGGCATTAAGTCCGCCCATTGTAACATTCATTTTTTTTTGAATTTACAATAAAGATT
>DWPT01007545.1:0-10730 GCA_018251895.1 Agathymus mariae mariae | reverse complement strand
ATTTCTGGGGTTTCTTTGTTTGAATACATAAAACTATGCACATTCGATTGCTTCGTCAAAGCACAGCCGAAACAACTCAAACTTTCTAATTTAAAAATTCAAATCTCGATAGCTTGCTTTAAAAACCAAGATTTGACTAAGAAAATAATTTTATTCCATATATAAAGGATGTAATAGAGAACGTTCGTCTGTAAGACTGTCATTTAATATTTGGCGTTTCGTGTAAAAGTAAAATCGAGTACACTATATCGATTCCCGTAGTGAAATGACTGGGGGGGGGTTCAAGAAATCCGGACTAGGTGCCACTCGGCTATTTCCGCCGGTTGTTATGCAGCGGTGATGATCCTGATGTAGTGATGGAGAAATAAGTTACAAGCAGATTTGCCATTTTATTCTTTCTTTGCAAAATACTTAAATAGTTTGAGTCATATGGATTTAGGCATGTTAAGGAAACTGTAATTTATTTATTTGACAAAACATTGTGAACATTCTATATTATTTTTGTTTATTAACTTTTTATTAGAATGTTACAGAACCAATTATACTAACAAAGTTATCGATGTATAACCTAACACAGCTAATTAAATATAAAAGCGAACAAACACAACGATCTTAATAATAAATTACACACTCACATCCCCGCACTAGGGTGCCCTGTGTTGCGAGTGTCATGCACACAAATATCACATCACAAACACCCATGACCCGAGAACAAACATTTATCTGTCACATAAATGTCTGCCCCGGCCGGGAATCAAACCCGTTTACCTAGCTCGGCGGGCAGGGCTAATATCAACTGGGCTATGGGGTCGTCTTAATAGTTCATTTTATGAAATAATAAAAATAATAATAAAATACAATCTGAAATATGAAAACAATGTGTTTCCCTAAATCTTAGACGGTAAGCCATAATGTTTCTACAAATCAGCACATATTTATACGATCGTCTACAAATATTATATGGGTGTAATAAATATCAGGATGTTGAACGAATTAACAGATTTTATACGTACATATACTACTTTTTCTGTGAACTGTCTTTCTTGATTAAAGCTTTTCTCGGTTAAAGGTGTGTTTGATTTTTTCACATATTGCAAGTACACTCTCATCTGATAATTGAATTTAACATATGTATATTATACAATACGTTAAATTATTTACATATTAATAGGAAAAGATTTAGTAGATGTAGTAGAGAAAAGGTTCTCTACTGTTTTCAACCAATTTTTTGCTTGTTAGGTTTTTTTATGAGCCTTAAAAATGGAAACAACGTTACTCAATAAAAATAAACACGACGTAGAAAATAAAACAATATTAGCGAAAGAATTCGTTTTTTGTAATATCTATATCGCACTATCCCCTGACTGGCTCCTTTCGGTATTATTTGCAGCTAACACAGTGCAAGTGCCAGTCTCCCAAATCGTAACGTCTGCCATATTGTCAACATCAGCTGATTTTGATTTTTACTAAATCAAATCTAAATACAGTTCCTTTGGCTTACTGTGACTGCAACTCATGAAAATTATTATTTCTTATAATTTAACTATTATTATAATTAAATTTTGTATTAAATATTTCAATTTTCATCATAGTTCAATGCATAATATAGCCGGGTGTTTAGCACACGAGCATGCCCACAACGACACGTCAAAGCGTGCGCGCGCGGTTTCTATGGTGACACATGCTAATTTGGCCCTTTATTCTTGAAGAAAACACATTACATGCAACTTTATTCGAATATGATTTCTAAAACCACCGGAGTTTTTAGTTGCTATTTCAAAGGGAAAATAAAAAGGTTTTCCTTAACTAGATATTACAATAAATTTGATTTAGTTACGTAATGACATGTAACTTTCGTCTATGCATCAATGTATAAAGAAAGTCCGGACGGAATGACACTAGTTAAGGATTCTGTGGACTGCTAAAGGCTGATAGATAAATGGATGGAGTAACGATTAAAGTTAAAGAAGATTAATATTAGGTTTGCGCTGGGATAATACTAAAAGAATGTTACTCTTCAAGAACAACCAGTTTAAAAATCTGGAACAAATACACAGCAATACAACTAAAGACATTTTTAAACCTGATATATCGGTTGATCAGTATTTATAATATGTGTAATGAATACATAAATAATTTTAAGCTGATACGCCGAGGAGACGGCGTTGGCTTTCAAAAATATATTTCCATTAATAAATTTATAAATAAATATTATCGCAATACGAGTATACGAATCATACAGAACTACTAGCATAATTATATCATAAAATTAGTTGCTAAAATTACGTAATATTTTTTCCCATTTTAATCTATAAATATGGCCAACCTAAATATGAATAGTCATGTAAATAAACTCAAACGCGGAACGAAAGAAGCGAGCAGCGGTTTTCGGCCTTCCATACAAAGACAATACGTTCACTAAGCGATAAGGTTGAATACACCCAACGTCTCCAACCACGGCAACTTGATATATATCGACTAGAACACAAGACCGAAAATAGGATGCAATTTACTGCTTGGTTTTTTGTTATTTGTCGCGTGTTCGCGTAAAATTATTCATGTCTATTAGACGCCATCTTAATCCCATAAACTTTGTTTGTATTACATTGTAGGGGAATCGTAAACCCAGGTTATTTGACATAACTATGAAAAACGTGTTTGTACACTATTGATGCCAAGTTTTAAGATAAGACCTTTAAAAACATTAGACACGGCGAAGGGAAACATAGTGAAGAAACATGCATATGTCAGGCTGTATGTTCCCACAGAAGGTTTAATACGGCTTAGTAATATATTAATGTGTAAGGAAACCGACAACCAAGCATGAGAACTGCAATCATAGTTCGCATATACGGCTATAAATATGGTTGACCGTCGTGGACGTACTGCAAGTCATTAAGACAATCTCTTAGAGGGGCCGAGCCATAAGCATAAGCTTAGCATCACTGGTCTTCTTATGTTATGTAGCCTTTACGTTATATTAAAGTTAACTAATGCGGTCAAACTAAAACAAACGCGCAAAGGGTCTACAAGGTATGCTGATACAAGTTATGTCACGTGACGATTAGCAAACGTGGTCCTGACCAAAATAACAGTAAAAAAAGCTGTCTTGAAGCAACTTGCTATAAGAACCTGCATAGATGGTGCTTCTCAAAGCGATTCCACCAAAATGTTAACCATACACGTTGTCTCAAAGGAACTTGCGTCACACCAGAATTGTCAAACGTGATCCTGGCCGAGGCAATTCAAGCAAAACATTGATATACAACTCGTCTTGAAGCATTGCGTCACGTCAGACCTAGCAGATGTAACTCCCTAGAACATACCGTACATGAGTTGCCGTACGTATTCAAGTATTCTTAGTGTACCTATTTCGTCAGGCCATTAAATCGCCTCGCTTCAAACTCAACTATCCCGTAAAAATTCAGTTATAACGCGCAAACCAATATCACGGATTTTGACCTATATTTTGATTCATATTTAACCCGTTCCAAAATTGCTTTTCATTAAATATAGCAAATTTTGTTATTCGGCCCTAGTATACTTTTAATTTTACATTATTTATACTTGTCTTATTATTTACATGATAAGCATTAAATGCGTGTCATTTCAAATTAATTGGCAGTAAACGGGTAAACAATGTGCCGGGATCCATGCCGGGACAATCGCCGAAGTGACGAATAAATATTATTCTTAGGTCACGGTTGTCTGATATTTTAATTGAACATATCCATTTGTTTTTATTTAACTATTAACGCACATACAGAAATATAACAGGAATCTACGTCGTTGTGTGTGTTAGCGTTGATATATATTTTTTATTGTAAATAGCCGTCAAACGAGTAGACAAGCCACCTGATGGTAAGTGATAATACCGGTAATAATATTAATGACTTAATAATAATACTGCTATTATAATGTTTACGCGAAACCTTACCACCAAGCAGGCTGGGTTCTGTCGCCTCTTACGTCACCCTGTTCTGTCAGCGTGGGATTGTGGTGAGAGTAATCTAGGCCGCCCCAAAACGGCTCATTCATACAACATAATTATTACATAACAAAAAATATATAAGGGTATATTAAATGTTTGTTTGTCGTTATCGCCGCAAGCGCGCTTGCGACTAGTGCCGGGAGCAGCACTCTCGTGGCGGACGGCTCTTGAGAAAGGACTTCGAATAGGTCCAAAACTAGTCGGGCCCAGTCAGTGCTAGACACTAGTCTAGTCTAGAGCAACTAGTCAGCGCTGTTACATATATTATATCTACGTGCGAAAATATCATTATTATTACGATAAAAAAAATAGACCTATCATAACGTGTATATTTCGGGAGTCCGTTTATTGCTTATTTGATCGCTTTTTATTTCAAAATAATACTCGAACGTGGCTGGCTCGTTACCTGATATATCTCTATATTATATTCATTCTTAGTCGGTCATACCAAAAAAATTCTCGTAGATGCCAATCTGCTAGCCTTGTGAGGTCTTCTTGTGTAATCAGTTTTAATCTTCCAGTAACTCATAGAAACACTAAGGTAGAGTACGCTCTAGGTTTCTAGACTTTGCAATTACAATATATGTGTGTTCTTTAGTGGGAAACTAATGTATAATTCATAATTTTTTTTATCATCCTTCAGTCTATTGACATGTTCGTGCATACGAGATTATACGAATGTTGAACACCTGTGAATGGTCTTCTTATAAGTTATACAATTACATTAAAATACAATATTATACATTTGTAACATTATGTCTTAGGAGTATTGGTATATTTTTTGTAGGGAAAAATACTACCATTAATGTGGAGTTTATATTTCTGACTTCGTTTGGATTGGACTATTAATTATATATACATGAGTATTAGTTATATTTTATGCCTTGATTAGACATCATTAGGTTGTGTTATGTTACATAGCCTATCGTCTGTGCAGTCACGTACTCTCACTACGTACTAATTTTCGTTAAGATCGGTCAAGCTGTTCTTTAGTCATCTCGAAACATACAGAGAAGCTCAACAGATTTTTATACTCGTAGTAGTATATATTTATACTTTGACATTCCTGTTTATTTGACATTTAATTAAAAACATATGTAGTTTTAAATTAGTTTCATCACCGTGTAAATAAAACAGCACTTATCAACCCAGGGTTGTTAAAATGAAAATACAACTTATATTTTTACATTTATTCCACAGCTGACTGTACTGATCTATTTTCTCTCATGCCAACTTTTTCTACGCTGTTGATACAGCACATTCATATTTTTAGACGTCATAATAAATTATACACTCATTCAATTATTTTTTTACAGAAAATAAGTAAATGCTAGACGACAATCCCACCTGATGTTAATCTGATGAAGTCTACGATGTTGAAAGCACTAACTTATAATAGCCCATTCACTCTCCTCTTGAAGACTCCCACATCGTAAGTAGCCGGGAACAGCGACGCGGGCAAGTTATTCCAGTCCTTCGCAGTGCGGATAATGTAAATAGAAGCAAGGAACTCTTTTTTTGACTGACTCATTGGCAATTGAAATGCTGAAATATTGATTCTGCTAGGTGATTCTACTAGCTTCTACAGCTAGTCAGGCAGGTAAAAAACCAGAATTCACAAAGCACAGCAACCTCCTGTACCTAGCAGCGTGACCTCGTCCGTCATGCAGCGTGTGCAACGAGCAGAGGAATTTGGCTTTGACCACAGAAATATGAAATAGTGGAGAAGTGATAAGAAGGGGTGTCAATGTCTCTTCAACATGTTCAAAATTTGAACATTGGAAATTTTAAGCGATGCATTAAAACACAGCTTATAGGCAAATTATATTATAGTATAGACGAATATATTAATGACAAGGACGCCTGGAAATAATAGTGTCGAAACCGGTTTCGCACAGGCTTAAACTTTTGTACTTACCATGTTTTGTTTAAAAGATGTGCTGAGGAGTTTCTTTCGCCGTTTCTTCACCTCAATGTTAAAGCACCTTTTCGAAACGGTAGTAGAAGTAAAAAATGACGTGCATAAGTGTATTTACAGAATACCTACACAATTATATGATTTGGAATTTGAATTTGAAAATAATCGCATCACAAGGTAACGGCGGTTATCTATGGTTATTCTAAGTCAAAACGTCGTTGTGAAATCATACTGTAATGCTGCGTTCTTCAGTGATTACCAACAAAAATCGAGGCCAAATAACAAACTCTACTAATGATAGAATCACTTACGACATACAAATACAGTAATTTTGTTGTATTTCTCTTTAAACCAACTAACAAATATTTTTAACTTTTATTACGTTATCAGTTTTTCGTAGCACCCTGTCGACTTTATTATTTTTACAGAACACATTCTTAATTTATGAATTTAGTTAGTATCGAAAGCTGTGATTATACTGAATATCGATATTTAGAATAATTATTGTTGGTACGGCCGCTACATACTTCATCCACGCTCTTTGCCCTAGTGATGTAGATACCCGAAAATATCTATTAACTGTTATCGACAGTATTGACGTGGGTAAAGGATTTATCGTACACTGACAAAAGATTTTGTGGTTTTTTATTACTTTACTGTGTAAACAGATACAGTCACAATTAATATATTTCCTAATATATAAACAATACACAACCTATACTATACAAGTCTATTTTAAGCGATTGAAGTTTCATTATTTATTTGCTCTTCATTTTTAACCTTAAAACTGAATTACAATAGGCGGACTTAATACCTGATGGTAATCTCTACCATACAACCCTTGGCGAAGGATAAAAGTTGCGGTAGGTGCAATAGAAGAAAAATATGTAAAAAGACATTACTATATGTATATAGAATAATAAAATATGTTATTTTATATAAATACGTACATATAAATTTATAATAAATATAAATATATAATTAATTTATAATACATAATATTTTTACATTTATTCCAGATATGAATATTTATGTAGTAGGTTGTTATTTAAATATAATTAAATACTAAAAATGTTATATTAATCGCTAAATAGGGCTCGCAAAATATGTTTTTCATCTAGTTTGAATTTACTTTTAATACTCATTGCTTATTTTCAACTTCCTACCCTAACCTAAATGTTACCAACAGCCTAAACTAGTAAGTAGTATTTAATATGCATCATATGAGTGAGTATTGTCCACTAGTGGTAACTGTTGTCTGAAACATACCTATCTCTTACTGGAAAGAGAGTTTAGTTAATTTAGTTCTTAGTAAAACTTCTATTTTAATATCTTTGGTAATAAAACTGCTGAGAGCTGGTACTTTCTTTCGTACCTTCTTCTCATTTCCTGGCCGACAACGCATCAGCAATACCTTTGGTCTCACTGATGTCCATGGGCGACGGTGACCACTTACCACCAGGTGGCTCGTCTGCTCGTTTGTCGGCTATTTGTAATATAAACCAAAGACAATGAAATATTGTAGTTATTAATGAAATTAGGAGGAACAAAACTTGAATTGTAGATATTAATATCACCAAAATGTATTAATTTTAATTCATATCACCATCAATACCATATAAAAAGTAATTATAAAGTCATGTAATCGACAATTTAACATTAAAGGCAAACACTAGAGAATATGTAAAATAAATGGTTTTCCCACAGCATAGCGACAAATAATGTCTTTATGTGTGCGTAGCAAGAACTGAGTACGTTAAAGGAACGTTAAGAGTTAAGTAATAGAGTGTTTATTTGACTGAGTACCGCGCAGTGACTTACTGATGTGTGTGACTTTATACCTATTGCTTTTTTGATTCGCGTGCGTTGCGGCACGTGGTGGGGATAATCTGAAGACACTCGGTTCTCATACATTTTAAACTTGAGGGCACAATATCCCCTCTATTCTAATATTTTTGGCTTGGATAAAATAATATAAAAAGCTCCTTACATGCCATTATTCGTTGAATTCAATTTTATTTTTATACAGTTAAACTACAGAAACATAGCTTGAATTTAAATAATCATTATTTTTAATAATCCCTAAACAATAATAAGTAAAGAAATGGTACAAAAATTCATACACAATATAAGTTCAACCTAATATTTGGTAAAATCTGTTTTACATTCATGTGTGCCGACGAACTGTGCTGCAGTTTGGCAGAACTTTGTAATTACGAAAGCTGTTTTAAGCTGTTAAATAAATAAATAAATAAAAATAATAAAAAGTTTGAGGTCAGACTCCTCAGATTCTCATAATACTGCAAGGATATTTTCTATTGTAACTGTATGTCTTGTTGGTCTGAATTTAATCAATTCAATTTTAATTTATTCAATTTTAATTGTTATCCTACTAATGTATGATGTATCACAAGTAACATAGGTACGTTTTATAAAAAGGACTTTTATTATTTGTATTAGAATTCAAGCTTCAATAATATTGAAACCACCAACCAAGTAAATCAGTGATTTCGTAAGTTTAATCAGTTACTAGGTTTATTAACTTAGTATTAATCCAATTTACAACAATTCACGGGCACAATGTACAATGTTATATACCTTTGCTGTGTGCTTTGCTGGGTGGTACTTCCGTCCCTTTCATAAGGGAAACATGCATTTATAACAAATAAAATCATATGTCAAGATACATATACCATATCACTACATGTTTCACCACCAGTACGATCAGGATAAGTAGACAAATTTTTTGCAATGACTTGTACCTTCAATATCAACGCACGTTGTGCTTGCAGCTTATTTCAAAGTAGATCAATTCCAACTTTATAATAATGGGTTTCTGCAGATCAACACCTGATAATATTAAAATCTCAGTCATATTTATTTTTCGTTGAACAAATTACTATATTTCTTTAAATACGGCGTTCTTGATGTGTCAAAGAAACTTATTATATCGTAGGACAACATTTGGCTTTATGCCAACTGAAATTAAAAACTAGAAACATTGCCCCAAACTTTGTGCATATTCGGAATACAAAGGAGTTTAAAACTAGCACAGGTAAAATATGGTGCCAATATTTGACACTTTTAAAGGATGTTCATATCTGATGAAAAATTTGTTGATTTTAACGAATAGATGCTGTGCCCCGTTGAGACCTTGTCATTTACTAATATTAATTATGCTTCATCTGAAGAATACTAAATTTGCTCTCACCTTTAAAAATCGATTATTCAGAGTAATGTCAGTAATAGTAGAAACATACTTTATTATTTTAAAAATATAAATTTAATTATCAACCAAAATAGTTGTAATTGAGTTTTGTCTCGTACACACTTAGAACGACAACGAATTAATCTGTTAAATACTTGTGCTGTTAAACAAGAAACGAAAATCGCCGATTTGGACTGACTAGAGAGTTAAAGCGCAATAGAGACACTCCAAAGATTGAAAAAGAAATATAGAGGAACTTAAAAGTTCTCTATGAGGGAGAAGAAACTGAAGAGAAACGTTAAAAACTATACGAAAATCAATGTCCCTAATCACCACAGGGAAACGAAAATACTAGACACATTTAAAGTACGGAAATTAATCACACGCTAATCAATTTCTGACTTATTTGATATTTTTTATTGTGACGAAAACAGAAATCAGGAAAATCAGACTTCAGGACGTTTATAAGAAATCACAAATAGAACATACATTTCTGTGTAAAAACTATGGGGCCTTGGGGATATTACTCGTATACTAGAAGTTCAAGCAACTTTTCTGACGATTGATAGAATCCACTGAGGGCCAGAAAAACTTTTTAAGACTTTTTCGATGCCATATATTCGATGAAAAACAGATCACTTATAAAACACAAACTTGTCGACTCGTCTTTCTGTCATTCTCCATGGTGTCTGAAGGTACTGGACAGAAAAAGATAAAATTTTCTGCACATACAGTTCGGTAACTAAATGACATCTGAGTACTGTGAATAAACTATATGCACATACAATTTGTATGTTTCGAGTTTTATTTGACCCTTTATTGCTCAAATGATCTCATCGGAGGATTAGCTAAGACTTACATTTGAAGTACGCATTGTGAATTGGGCACTCAAAAGGATATGACTTGATTGATTGATTTATTACAAGTCATACTAACCTAATTACAACATATTTAATTATCCAAAGGCTTGCTGCAAACTACACTTATAGCTCTGCAATGGAATTACTTTTATATTTTATTTCAAATCAATGCAAAAATAACGTGGAGGTCCGCGATTAAAGCTAACTTCGGATTTTTCTTTAAAAAATTATTAATAAAAGTAACGGCTTATGTTTATTGTTGCATTTTCGAAAACATGAAATGGTTTCTTTCTTTCGTCAAATAGTAAAAATGAACTCTTCCGAAGACAAGTAAACCCATTTGTATCGGTAGATAACAAAAACGCTGCGAAGCAAATAAACAATTTAACTAAACTGGCTTTCTGCCAACACTACCTAGACAATGTAAAGATATAAATACAAATGTGGAGTAAGATAGAAACCGCATTAAATAGTATGAAAACATTTAAAACCATACGTGGCTTTTCTTTCCACCTAGGGTGACGTCGAGCAAGATTTTTAGGGACGCACACATCGTAATCAAAACTTGATGAGTTTTTATAATGAATGATAGCATAATTTGCACTTTTTTATTTTTCATCACAATTTCCCATTCGTCGGATTGAAATAAACTAAGTTATAGTGAACATGGTTGTCCGTGGCATCAACTACGGGCACTCTGAATCTTGCTGGAAAGGTTGTGGTACAATGGAGAGGCGTGCAAAGAGGCTCATT
>DWPT01007544.1:0-10731 GCA_018251895.1 Agathymus mariae mariae | reverse complement strand
TTCTTGAGCTATCTTTACTTAATCTCAGCTAAATATAACTAACTCGTAAATATTTCACTGCTAAGTTGGTACTTTCTCACAATTTGAGGGTTAAAGGTTCACCGTGTTGGCTTAGTACGAATTGTCAGACTACGTACTTTCCACATAATTATGGAGAAGTCTTAAGTATACAGTTTCTCCA
This sequence comes from Agathymus mariae mariae, assembly GCA_018251895.1. Taxonomy (NCBI): domain Eukaryota; kingdom Metazoa; phylum Arthropoda; class Insecta; order Lepidoptera; family Hesperiidae; genus Agathymus; species Agathymus mariae. Next base: position 10,550 of record DWPT01007544.1, on the reverse strand, counting down.
CGATGTTTTTAACATAAAAAAGTGATAATTACTTCCTAATAGCTGTATACAAGTTTGAAAAATAATACCTGCGTGTATCGAATTTAGGCTCCATTTGCGGAAGACTAGCTTTAGGTCGACTAGATATTACAGCTTGCCTCAGATACTACTCTCTAAGAATCTACCTGGCAAACATCTTTGTTTGCAGTACTGAAACGCGAGTTAACAAACCAATTTATAGCATCATTCTGGCAACTAGCCACAGATTCCCTTGAAGTTACAAAACTGACAATGAGGTACCAGGTGACAGTCTGCTCGTTCGCCGGTCAGTATCATAAAGAGGGGAGAAGAAATACCGTTTCTGATATGTTTAGGGTTGAACCTGTACAAGATCTTCATTTCAGTTTGTCGGTCATGGATAGCAGTAGCGGATAAGCTATCTAAAAACTTGATTGTGAGAGGAACCGCAATTTTACAAAACCGTTATACTGCACCGGTAATGTTATCTGGACACGCCATTTTATTATCTCTGATATTATCATAATGCACTCATCCATTATCATGCAGTCATCCAGTGTTAATATCGAATTTAGTTTTTTAGTACAAGAAATTACCCTTGCCAAGATGTTTTGTTCACGGCTAATGTTATAATGTTTTATTCAATCTTGCGTGGTTTTTCTTAACATATCCTTGAAAAAAATCCAGCTAATTTGATGTCGTTAATGTAATAACGTGAATAAATGCGTCCATCAAAATAATTTAATTATGTGAGCCACGTAAAGTAATTTGACTGCACGCTCTAGTTAAATTGTATGTTAGCTCGATACGGATAGTAAAATTTTGAGTGAACTAAATAATATTTACAAAGAAATTGAACATAGGTACGTTAATCTTACGTAATTTAATATGCAAGTCATTAATTATGTAAGGTCCTAATTATTTTGTACATATTTTTAATATAATTAAGATGATGTATTGAAAGTAATGATATTACTTCTAATAATTTAATATAAAACTACAAAATGAATTCATTTAAATATTTATTACTATGAATAGTATAAAAGCAAGTTTTTTTTTATTTAGCAATTATTTTTTTACTGTACACTGTAAAGCTTTTATTCTTTTACTGTACGTAATTGTGGGAAATTTATATGTATTATACTAAATTTATACCTCAGTAAAATAGTAGATCCTTCTTATTTTATAGTGAACCTAGTGGATAACCTATAACTAACATGATACGCTGGTAAATTAGTCAGTTATTTTTGAGTAGTTTACGAAATACATAACTATCGCATTCTTTTTTACATCGATACCCGTCAAACCGGTGTCCATGGATATCCATAATGCCTAAGGCGTTATCAACGCATTGACCACCAAGGAGGAGGCAGAGAAACTACTTCTTATTGGCCCTTCAGTACTGCACCTGAAACAAATGAAAACACTTTTCTGCTGATAGTAGACGCAGCGCAGATTCTGATGAGTATCCGTTGGTTGGTCGGTGAAGTATAGAGCTTTTTGTGTTCTTACAAGAGCTTCCGAAGCCACTGCCGAATCCGTTGGTTGAAAAGGTGCAGCAGGAGTGTCAGAGCAATTGGAGATTGAGATTTATTGTTTTACAAATGAGTAATACTTTTCATCATTCTTCATCATTTAGTATTACTCAGTTGACTTTATCAGTCACTTTGATAATATGCCGTCTAAATCAGTGACGGCAGTGTTCTACATTAATTGAATACAGACTCTAAATAGAACTATTATAGATGCTATCAGAAAATAAGGATGTTTAGGGTTCCCTATTAAAACGGATCTATTGTAGAATTACCTGCGTAGCCTGTCTGGTCGTCCGTCACATTTGATTTTCATCTCCTGGACGGAAAATTTAAATTCGATACTACATATCACAAATCAATCAATAAATATCAATCATTTACTAATTACAAAAAAATAAATACAAAACTATCAAGCGCATCATGTTATATGAAATAAAATATCTATAAAAAAATATAAAATTAATATAATTTTTTTTTTTTTCTGTTTTTCTGCAACTATTTCTTATCTCTTTACTAGCGCAATAAAACCAAATTAAAGGTTGTAATCATTTTTGTCTGTTTGTCCGTTTGTCTGTGCGTTTGTTCGCGCTAATCTTAGAAACAGCTTACACGATATCGTTATGATTTTCACTAATGTATTGCAGTAAGCATCACTTAACATTTAAAGTTCGTTCCATTTTAATCCGGTCATAACTAAAAGTTACACATTAATTTAATTAATATTTTTAATTAATAGAACGACAAATCCAGTCCTAAACACTGCAGGTGCTGTTCCTAAGATTAAGGCGTGGTTTTTTGAAGCGACGCGATGGCGGCCTGCTAGTTTAACGAATATATCTCTAGTTCATAAAAAATAAAATGTTATAAAAATTAAATTTATAAATACCTTAATATAAATGTGCATACATACGGTAGTTTTTAGGAAAACCTATGAGAAAATTATGATACATTTACACTACGGAACTATTTCTCGCGAGTACGATCCGTGTTTGATTTATATTTTAATCTGGCCACGTCTAACGGTGTATTTATGAATACGATAAAATAAAAATGTACTGCTTTCTACCCTGAGGCCTGATCGTGCTGCCTGCGATGTAATGATAATAAAGTGAGTACGCAATGTTCGGGTAAAATGTCTTAGTGATGAAATTATATAATTTATTTAATTATATACCTAGTTTTATAGTGTATTTAGAATCCTGATAAATGGTGTGAGTTACTTCATTTAATGGGTTATAGATTGGTGGTTGGGAAACAGAATAGTTTTTCTATTGGTAAACTAAAACTGATGGTCATGATTTGAACCTAGATCAGCAAGCGATCAAACGAAAAGAAAGAAGAACCGAAAGGAAAGAACGAAAAAAGATAGAAACATTTCTCAGACTCAACTCAGAGTCTACAGTACATATACATATATGTATATACATGTGTGTAAGAAACGTAGCATGTAGGAAGTTTAAGAAACCTGTATTTACAAATTGACTAAATGATTTAGAATTTAAATTTACAGAATCCTTATTAATTGATGTTAATAATTTGAATAAGGATTTAATGAACAAGTACTAAATTATTGTAATTTTTATGTACATATCCAAAATATTTCTGATTCCACAAAATTGTTCTGTGTAAAATTCTAGTCCAAAGTAAACAACTTCACATCTGGAACCATGACTTAGGTACATTAACGTTTTTGAGAAACGGACGTACATGTATAACTGCTGTATTTGTGGGCTGTGAGCTTACGGACAATCTAAATGGTGTTCTAATTTTATACATGGAAACTGCCTTTTATTCGTCATTCGAGCAATGAGAGTGCGTATTTTGTGGGTCGTGATGTAGTTGTATTTTTATTAAAATTTGAAATATTATATATGTATATGGAATATTATAGTAAAAAGCAGTCTCCCACTTCCACCTTGGACTCGTTCGTGATGTCTTTAGGATTACCGGACGTCCATGGCAACGGTGACCACTCATCATCGGCTAGACTGTATGTTCGTTTCTCAGCTATTTACGTACAACCAAATTTAAACAAGGTACCTACTCCACCATTAGGTAAATACTCGTATGTATGTATGCCTCGCTGAAGCATGTGATGGTTAATTTTAAGTGCACACATAAGTTCAATAAGTGCAAGTAGGCGTCCATTAAAGAAATTAAAATGCAAAGAAATAAAAATTGACGTAAAAAAATATAAATACATTACGACATTAGTGAATAACTCGTTAGAAGCAATTTGCTCGACATGTCAATGCGTCTTGATATCCTTGAGACATAAACGTTCACGGAGGATACCGATGAGACGGGGAAATATCGATAGCTACCTTATTTGCTCTTCTAGAATCGTCCACAGATTATATTTAATAACATTTTAATCGATCTTCTAACCTTTATATATTTATTATTGGAATATCTGAATGTGCTAGTGTAACTTTTTCACGACTTGAACGACAGATAGTTGAACTATATTTTTTATAATATTTGATTTTTGAATATGATTAATACATACTAGTATAATATATTCTGCTAGATGCCGCTGTATTCAAACTACCGATAAATCCTGTGATTATAAATCGATATAATAAATATTACAACTCCAATGAGTAAAAATAATTTTTGAGTATAGGTGCAGTAAATTACAACGATTTACTTTTCTAGTGCGTACGAATTAGCTAACGTGACCATTAGAAGGCCCTATAGTTGTTTGTAAACAAATCGTATCAAGTACTGTATTGTTATTTCGGTTAAGGCCAAGTTGTTAATGTTTAGTCACCAAACATTCCCATTCATTACCTGTTTAATTACGAGGTATAGTCTATTTATAGTAACAGAAATTATATTAATTTAAATTTTCTATTTGCACTTGAATTACTAAGTTAAAACGATTCTTGAATAATATTATGCCGGCTAGGATAAGATGAGAAGATATATATTATATACACTTATATCACATTTAAAAGAAGGTAGGTAGGTATTGCAGAAAATCGTGTGTCGGGCCAGCTAGTTATAATATAATTTTGTCAACATATTTGACATAAATATTTTTATAACTATCGGCCATGAACGGTAATAGTGAGGTATTAAATTATATTTTAATAGTCACCTATATGTCACATTACAACACATAATTGTGTTTAAGTATATTAAAAATACAAAATACGACGGTGGCTTTACACTCGTCATAAATGCTAACAGAACGGATCTATCTCGTGACGAGGCAGACATTCACAGTCTGTGAAAACAGCTATAATTACTTAGTTTTGTTTCGCAACCGCCGTGGTAGGTGCTAGTGAAGTGCGAAGTTCACATCTGTGTGAAATCTTTACTCTGCGACAGGTGACGTCATCGCTTGACATGATTATTGCGTTGCCTTTCGTTGGGGTCCGCTTTAGTTAAGGAAAATTTTTATTACCGACTGTGTTTGTTATTTGCAGCGCAATATTCTTGCTATTAGCAACGAACGAATGTTTTTATAAGATACCGTTAAAAATATATATGTGCTTTTGTTTTTATATATATATATATATATAATAAGATTTTATTAAGTAATTTCCACACATTTTAAATACAGATCAGAGGATCACTACTGACGACTCTCACACAGTTACACACGGAATGAAAGCATATCTAGTCATGCAGACTAGATAGATCTGAAATACAAATATTCTTTTAAATTGAGGTAGGTAATAAACACATATCTTACCGATATATATTTGAGCAGCTAGTGAGTTCCGCAGTTGGAGAGAAACGTGCGCTGTTATAGGTCGTCAATAGGTTGAACGCATGAACCAAGTTGAAGGAATGCTCATGAAAGATTGCCATTAGCCATCACTTATATGACATCTAGCCGCGCCTATGTTGGCTTTAGTTTATCAGTATTTTAAGTGAGGCATAAGCCGTTGGGTTATTAGTTTACATGCATTAAAGATAAAGAAACGATGTCCATACCTTAAAATATATCTTTGTCGCCGAGTAACGCTTATAATGATTCTTGTCTGGTAAGCGAAAGGTCCCGAGATCGATATTAGGCCCAAGCAGAAATTATGCGTCAGGTAGAACTATTTTCTAACAGAAAAAAATTGTTTTCTTGTCTTAATTATGTTTTGCAATGTTTTATTAATTTTTGTAACACCATATCACCCGTGATACTAGTTACTAGTGTAGGGGATAAGTGGTTGTTGGATTTTTTTTTCATAATTGACATTAGCAGAAGGTAAGAGGATTTTTCGATAACCTCAGTTCTGTAGGTAATAACATGTTGGGTGTCGTTGTGGTAATTGCAGTGGGGCAACGATTAGTTATAATTTATTCTTATGTGGATGTTATTAGCCGTTGAACACGACAATGTACTTAGTCTAAGAATAAAGATTTAATACTCGCGACAAATCAGTACTCAGCGGATCTTTCATAAGTTTTAGAAAAGGTAATAAATTCATTTCGTTTTGTAATTGTAACTGGAAACAAATAACATTGCCGCAGTGAAACTTCTTTAGGCGTTGTTTCTAAGACGGAACACTTTCAATTGTACCTTGTAATTGATAAATAAAACAGCTTTTTATGACACGATGGTCACATTATTTATTCTTGTAATTGTCAAGTATTGTTAAATGGGCTTATGTAGCTATGTACGTGTATGAAGAATTGTGAGTTGTGATTATCAATAAACGGCAAATATCATTGATTTTAATTTTATGATTACTAAACAAACTAATGGATATATATTTTTTTGTCATATGATTGCAAATAATCGCGTGAGTAATAATTATTTGACTCGTAACCGACTCGTTGCTACTCCGGAGGATGCGAGTAACCGCTTTATTTAGCTGTACGATGCAGTAACGGAAACACAAAACATTTTACGGTGTTTAGAAGGAGAGTGGAGGTAAGGAGGAAGGAAGGAAAAGAACAGAAACATGGTTAGCCAGTCAATTACGCTAGTTTTTAAACTTCACCCATAAATTGTAGGTACTGTTGGAATTGGAAAAGGGTTAGGTCTCATAATATGAGTAGTGTTAGGGAAATACGTAACATAATGACATCAAACGATAGAATGTCAAATGATACATTTGACAAATAAATTTGCAAGCATTGTTTTAATTGATTTCAGTTTTTAGTATGAACATTGCGAATTGTTCTTCATACATTCAGATTTTCGGATCTGGATATGGATACGGATATATGAATTATATTTTACCGGTTTCGGTTACGGTTATGAATATTAAATAATTTCGGATTGTTTCGCATAGTTTCGGTTACGGATATTAGATGATTTTCGACTGGGAACAAATATATAATGTATTTACAAGGTAAGTTTGACTTTTTTTCTAGTTATTATGTACTTAGTATTAAAAACACAGAAAAAACGGTAGTCTAAAAAATGCATAATAAAAACTGTCTAAAATGATAACCACGCGGCGAGTGTATCGACTCGGTCGCCGAAAATCTGGCATAACGTATTTTATTTAGATTGTACCGCTATCCGAAATTGTCCGAAACTTTTTTTTTTTTTTTCGGTTACGGTTACGGAGCTCCGTAACATCCCTGATTCAGATGCATTTTATATCGACATATATAAAATTTTTGCTACATCACTAATGCTGTACTTAGGAATGAATCGAATTAATGACCGTTTTAAAATAGTAATAATGTTTCGCAAATATTGGTGCACGAAAAACCTCGATTTGAAGCGTCAGCGAAGGTTTACACTTACTTAGAAGGTCAATATAGTTACTCAAAATACGTAGAGAACAATTCATGAACACTCGACTTAAATATAATTTTTGTTATTGTGAAATTAAGATTTAGAGTTTGTTAAATCTTGTGGCCTTTTGTGCGGCCAATTATTGCGTAAGTGTACTAAAAGTCGAGCATTTTATGTATGAAGGTGCGACGTTGAGTATTGCAAATGCACGCGTTATATACGGCCTTAATTACTTTAAGGAGTGATTTGTCGAGCCTCTCTACGACAAACAGTCACGTTTCTCGATTGCAAATTCTGCGTACATTACTTTGAAGCTTCTACTTCGATGTAATAGCTACAAACATAGGGTTGGTACCTAAGCTAAGGACATTTTTACGGTGTAAAAGTTAGACGAGGAATCAGAGGGACAACCTGACGGTAACTGACCCTTGTGACTGCAAAATGAACTACAACAACAATTCAGAATACAGCATTGGCTTCAGAGAAAATAATAGAATACTAATGACTTCTGAATATTATTTGGTTGCGGTTCAGTCCTGAAGAGTTATGGCCATAATCTGCGACGTTGGTCAATTACAAATTGACAGATTTCACATGAAGGTATGCTGGTTTCCACACGCGCTGTCCTTCACCGAAGCAAATAATATTTAATTTGTAACAAGCTCAAAATTTGAAAAATCCGATTTGCGTGCAGGATTCGAACTCGGGTCTTTTGTCCGTCGACCGACGTTGTTCAAGCCACTAGACTATTACTGCTTTCGTTATAAAACGTTTTATTTTACTACATTAGATTTAACGATTTCAATCTGATAATTATGTTCTGGTTAATTTTTCTGTGCTTAGTTCTGGTTTTTTTTCTAATGTGTTAGTTCAAATTTAAATATCGGATATTTTTCAAAGGATAGGTATTTCGTTTGGATTACTTCATTCGACAAATCTATCCGTTATAAAACTAGAAAATTTAACTCTGTGCAAAGTTCAGGCTCGACCATGTGTGTCATCTATCAACGTTGGACTCAATGGAGAGGTGTGCAAAGAGGCTTAATGGTGTCGAAACCAATCTGTAAGACCTTGAGCACAGGCGCGGGGATGCCAGCTTCTCGGTCTTCTATAAGGTACATTTTGGAGAGTGTGCGCAGGAATTGCACGAAATAATTCCTCCATCACCGTTCCTGTCCGTGAAGATCTATTGTAAGCTTATTGTAATATAATATAATGTACTGAGAGATACATGAGGTTGAAATAATGATAGGGTGAACAACATACTTAATAACTACGTAAAAAACTCAAAATTTTCACACACACCACCATTACCGCCACTGCACTAGGATTGGCATAGATGCATAGAAATGTGACGTCACAAACACATTTATTTGTTCGCCCTGGCCGGTATTCGAACTTGGGACCCCGTGGCAGGCAGTGATACTACGGATTAGGCTCAAGGGGACGTTATAAGAGAGTTCTGGACTGTTAGTAAAAAAACATTGTTAAGCTTATTATATCAGATAAAAATAATGTGGCCTATTTAATAAAAACATACGTTTTTCTTCATTGGAAACAAATTTTATTAAAACTATTTACAAAGCAATAATAAGTAAAAATCGTTCCTAATTTACAACTACTTTATTTACAAAATCTTTCACTGTAATGTTTTAAATGTCGCTATGTAAAAATAAATCAAATCAACATTTACACATCGCAATGAATATTGAAATTATAAAATGAATTATTTTATTATTATTTTGTACATTCAAATGCATATTTCAAACAATTTGTACTAATTCATTGCTAATGAAATTTGGATAAGTTAAAAGCTCAGAATTAAGTTATAAATAAATTAACTTACGGGTAAGATCGACATTACAGATTGCTTTCGATCACAAACAATTTAAAACTAAAATTTGTATTTGACTATTTTTTATTTATTTAATTACTTTGTCTAAAAGAAATGTTTAAGCTTCGAGTAACCCTTACCGGTATACAACTAACTATATTTTATACGTACAATATATATATTTATAAAAAAATATGAAGTTTGAATCGTTTTTCCTTATTAAATTAGTATTAATAACGAATAGACAAACAACAACATCTACGATTTTATCCAGTTCGTAACAAAAACTTTATAAGGAAATACAAAAAATATAAAAAAAATATTATCGGAATTATGGAAATAAGAAATATTGCAATCGTTAACAATAATATTAATAATATTTACATACATAAAAAAATCAAATGAAACGTAACAAAATATAATTAAGGAAATATTAATATAATAATATTGTTAATACAATTTTATATGTTACGGCGTTAATGATCCTGTGTATTTCTTCGCACAACAATATAGGATCTCATCGACGCATTGCAACTATAGTTATTAGAAACCAATTACTAATAAAACGAATTGATTAAACAATTGTTTGCCACGTAGCTAGTGGTGTTGACCTGTTCCAAAAGGATAAAATTGCAATTTACATGTGAAAGACATGGTTGATCCATGGTATTACTATTGGAATAGTTCTGGTAAAATATTATTCCTTACTTGATATATGTAGAATTATCAAAACCAATCATCAAATTTTATTTAATACTATTTACGTTTTCATAGAAACTTTATTGACTATAATATCTTAACCGTATGTCGATTTTTACATTTTATTACTATTAAATTGTAATGAAATAAATAAATAAAAAAAATATCCCTATAAAACTATGTAAATTTTATTATAATGGATCCATCGGGCAGTGATAGTTGGTTGAGCCGCAGTTGGTTGTTATGGAGTTGAGCATCGCTATCCGAAGTTCTCGAAGTGGTGTATGAAGTAGGGCAGGCGGCGCGTGCGGTTCACCTGCTCGCACGCCGACATTATGGACTTGGTGAGCGGACGCGGTCCGCATGAAAACACGCCTATTTTTGATACCTGGATATAGAATATAATATATGTATTTTGTGCTGGCCTTAACCATTTTGTGAATGAACTAATTGAAACTTTGGTGAAGTTCATCATCACCAGATATCAATTGCTAGGATCTCTACTGATTAAGGCCATATCTCTATATGTATGTCTTTATATCTCTCCAGTGGTGCATCCTGATCTAATCCAGATTGATAAATTTCTCTTGCGTTACTTGTAATATTCTGTGAAACACATGAATTGCCTATTACGTTACCACTATTTGGTTGTTATTCTCAATGACTACGACTTTAATATTTTTCCTTTTGATTTCAATTTCCTCTCTCTTTATCATCAGTTTCATAATGAGTATGGACTCAAACAATTTGGTTAATTGTTCTCTAAGTTATTGATCGATACCTT
>DWPT01007543.1:0-10732 GCA_018251895.1 Agathymus mariae mariae | reverse complement strand
CTTAAAAACCTATTTAGTAAAGACATAAGAATCAATAATTACTAATATTTTTTTTTTCAAATCAACCATTTAAATGTAAATGTATGTATTTTATAATATTTATAAGCTAAACTTAAAATTTCCGATTTCCAAATAAAATGTAGTATGTAAAAAATATTGTTTCTTTTACATTGAAGTGTTTATTTTTTCATTTCTCTAAAAGTGTTGTTGTACGCTGTCCGATTTAACCCCATAGATTTAAATGTTAATTGTATGGAATCCAATGAATTCAAAAGTCAATTGCAGTTATTTTACAGACTTCACCAAAATAATCAACTTATAACCATCACACATATCTATGTTAAGGCCAAGCCGGATGGAATTTTGTTATTGTTGTTTTTGGAAAAAATAAATGATCATCATCTTGTACGGGACGTGCTTTGAATCTTGAAAAGTATTTTTTAAAGGTGTATAAATATACACATCTATAACACGGGTCTGGATGCAGTAGTTTTTATTTAATTATAGCGTTTGTTGGGAACTTAACCCTCACCTATCCGTTAATCCGTTCCGTGATGGTCCAGTGGTTTGGACGTTAGTCTTTCATATGAGGTATTAGGTTTTATTCCTGAATTTATATCTAAATTGAAAAGTTAGCTGCGTATTGGAAATTATTTATCACTTGTTTTGATAAAGGCAAGCGTCGTAGGGAAATCTGCATACGTAAGTTTTAATATTCTTAAAATTATGTTAAATCCAACAATCTAATCATAGAAAATTTAGTAGTCTATACTCCCTCTTCATAGGAATTTCAAGCCCAGTGGTGGAACATATGTAAGGCGTAATGATGGATTATTCAAAGTAAAAGTATTTGTAGGAAAGTAGCTAAAAAATAGTTCAATGAAAAATGGCCTATAATCTTTGTAATAGGATAAAATTGCTATATGATGGATTTTGCCTCTCTCTGTCTCCACACTTTTATTGTCTTACAGATAATATTACATTATTTAATTTTTAGATCAGAATTTTATCTCAACGAATTCTTATGCGTAAACCTGAGTATATTCACATTTAAACGCATAAACCAATACAATACTTTATGGTCTTTATCCATAAGAACTAAAATGCGTAGTATCTGTAACTAATCTATGCTAAGTAGTGTATCTGTACCATTTGTGACTTTCATTAGTTTCGTGTCGTGTCGAATTGAAAGACCAAAAAAGCTTGTATGTCCTAATTTGTAAAAAAAATAATTGTATGTATAAATAAGTTTTACATAAATTCTGTAATTCAACAAGTTGCCCCTGTAACATTTGCCAATAAGGAGTCGAATTCAAAAATGGCTGATAGCGACGATGAATACGATCGTAAGAGACGCGACAAGTTTCGCGGTGAAAGAGGTGCAGCTGAAGGAAGCAGCTACCGCAGCAGTGACCGTCGAGAAGAGCGAAGTCGTGGCCGTGATGATTGGTCTGAGAGGTACTCCGAAAAAAACCTTAAGAAACAATTTAAATAAGTGTCATTCATAACCTCTAAAATCTGTTGCAGAACCCAATCCCAATCCCTTGACACAGCCAAAATACAAATCCTTAAATCCTTCAAACGAAACTCCGTTCCACTGGTTGTAAGGTATGTTTTATGGTAGTACACCTATCGCCAGACTGCGCCGTTATTAATTTAATATTAGGCTGAGATATAAAATATTGTTGTTTTAATTGATGTAAAATAAAGTATTATATATTTTACAATATTGAGATTTTTTTTTGAATGCATATGTGACCGATATTTTGACAAAATTCTTGAACTCTTAAGAGAGCTCATTAAGTCATTGCCACGATTATAATTGAATAGCAGTTGCCATGTGATAGAACTTTTGACACTGCAATTGAAGACTAATCATTCTACAAATCATTATTTAAGTTGATATGTTATAAGCCTTTTCATCTGTATGGAAACAAGTGCCATGCAGATTACAAATAATCGGTTAAATACATCCAAATATCAATCAGTGTGATGTTTCCATGTCAGAAATAAATTCAATTTAAAACTAATATTGAAAATATCCCGGACTTCTCAATTAATCTTCTATAATTTATTATATAGTTTAGAAAATACTGTATTTATTGAATACATAATATAACTATATAATTTTGATAAACATTCTATGGGTCAAAGGACTCGCGGTGGTCGCTCAGGCCCAGATTACAGAGACTATCGTGGCGGAGCAGGTGCTAGTAGGGGTTATTCACCAGTGAGAGGAGATGGACCACCAAACAAGAGGATTAGGCCAGATTGGCCTATGGATGAAAGAAGATATGGAGGCATGCCACATGATTCATATGGATCTTATGGGTGGGCTCATGATCATTTTGGACCACATCCTGCACATCAAGGCTATGGGCAACCCATGCCTCCTGTGCCTGCAAGGTAAGAATTATATTTATTGTTGCTTTTTAAAGTATCCTATTTTATAATTGACATTCTTATATATTGTTGGTGATCCTATAAGTGATCATGTAAATTGTGAACAACTTGGATAATTAAAGTTCATCATATTTGTTTTGTTTACAAGATGTAATAGTTCATAACTAATTATAGAATCTAATAGTCTGATTCATATCTTTTCTTCCAACTAGTTTAACATTAAAGTTTGGTGAATGAGAGGAATATAAGTTTTAATAATGTATTTATCATAGGGATGCAGTTCTTCCTATCGGTCCAGCAGATGGTCCCCCAACAATGATGACTTTCAAAGCATTTTTGGCTGCCCAGGATGATTCAATCACAGTAGATGATGCAATAATCAAGTACAACGAATACAAACTGGAATTCAGAAGACAACAGCTAAATGAGTTTTTCGTAGCACATAAAGATGAAGAATGGTATGTTTAATTTTATAATATTTATATATGTTCTGTGTTTTAAGACTTATACATATGTACAAGTTAGATGACTACTATGAGTGATCCGTAAAAACAGTTAAAATTGCCATGTCTAAATATTGGAGGGTGCTGAACCATTATTATGCAGTTACACTTTGATAAATTGAGGTTGATTGTACGTGTTCATTTGTTGCAGTGACCATGTGACATCAAGTAGACCACTACATACTACTTCCATATCGATAAAAGAACTAGTATACATTTATCTTAGATTTGCTGCTGATTAAAAAATTCTAAGCAATAATTTACTGTGTACTCCATACTCTAATTAGATAATACATATGGTATTAATCCCTAAAATGTAAATTATGCTTGGAATTTTTTAACAATGCTATACCTAACTATGTCCTTTTTTCCCTACAGTCTACAGCGTTTACGCGTGGAATTGCCGGACATCGTAAAGAAAATTTATGCAAACTTTGTAAGAATGTTAAATGCTGTGTGTAGCTAGATATATCGCGTTGACCTGTAGCGCGCAATGCTACAGGTTCCGTTACTGTTAGGGGTAGGGTTTCGGTATTCCACATGTGTGGAACAGGTGAGACTGAAGTTTTACAATTTTAATTACGCCATTTTAGTTTAATTTTTATTTGTGTAATTCATTTTAAAAGGGTTTTATGTAGGTAAAAGAGATCAATTTCCATTCATATATTACGTAAATATATCTCTATTTAAGGTAAGAATTTGGTTGATGATTAATGAATTGTTGATAAGGTAAAAAATTTATTGTGTTGTGTACTGCTTAGTATGCAAGCAGTTAGCCTTTTTTTTCTTTGGAAATTTTCCATAATTTAGTTGTTAACTTGTACGTTTATAAGGCACAGTGTTTGTGGAAATTGGTCTATATGACATCAACTATCTATATGATCTGGCATTTGTAAACTAGGAGATTTTGTTTTCTAGGTTCAAGATCAAATATCATCCAGAAGAGTCTGTGAAACGTAAAGAAGAACAACTGGCAGCATTGAAGGTAATTTCATCTTTCTATATACCTTTCATTTAATCAGGAGTGTAGCTGCCAGATCAATGTAACTTATTTACCAATCTAAATTTGAAAGCACGTGTTTGAGTTTAACACGTTTATTAAAATTTTATGAGTGAAAAACAAAAGCAGAACCCAGATTGCTTACCAAGCAGGTTGAGACCAACGTTCAGACCGTTAAGCTATTACTAATTGAGAAGAAACATCTGATCTATCATCTGAGCGTCTCTCGACTCCTTTTTTTACTTAAGGGAGTATGTATTTTCAGAATCGATTAAACGTATTTCTCGAACTACTGGGGCAAGGTGAATTAGACAAAGTATCGGTTGACGTTGACAAGTCTGAAAAACTTATACGCTTGCTCGATACTGTCGTCATTAAACTTGAAGGAGGTACTGAAGAGGACTTGAAAGCTCTGGATGATCCGCCGTCAGAAACTGTCAACATTATTGGTAAAAGGAATTATTTTAGTTCTATGCGCTTTTTTGTATCAACAATTTAGAAATAGACAGATGGGCGATCAGGTACTAGTATGTAGTTACTACCGCCCAATGACATTCGTAAACCTAAAGGAATCATCGGCACGTTGCTCGGCAACAAAGAAGCGACATTTGTATTATTGTTAAGCAATAACTTATATTATGTAAAAAAAAATATATAATTTTTTAATTCAGTTTTTGGCAATGCAATTACATCCAACACGCTGCTTGACATTGTCTTATCTTTGTAGTGCGTTAAGTATAGTTAGAAATATAATATTTTTTTAGATAAAACAAATCGCGAAAAAGCTGTTGTAATTGATGATGATGATGATAGTAAAGAAAAAAAAGGGAAAGAAGAACCTGAGAACAAAGAGAAGGTACTCGATGTATATTTTTTGTGTTATACACATGTCATTCACTTGTAAAGTACAAATACGTATTTTATTCACTTGTATTCATTTTCATTAAGGAGAAAAAGGCGGAGTCTCCAAAGCCTACAGAACCTCTCACAATGGAAATCGATCCACACTTGCGTCAGTTACAGGAACAAGCAAAACTGTTTTCACGTTTCAACTCTGCCCCTGGGACTGAATCTGCGCCGGACGAACCAGAGAAGGAACCACGTAAGTTACATCTTATGTTGCTCTTCATGTCTCCAAAATCTTGTAACTAAATAATACATAATGAAAAAATGATGATTTAATAATAATGGCATAGTGGTATGCATTTTCATAAAATAAATAATGACGTTAATTTTGGTGACGGTTTCTACAGCACCACCTGGATCTTCGTCGAGCTCCTCGTCTTCCAGTTCGTCATCCTCCAGCTCAGAAGACGAAGGAGAATCCACCACTCGTCGAAAATCTAAGTCCAAATCCAAATCAAAGTCAAAATCGCCCGAAAAGTCTCCGAAGCTTGAAGAAAAATCCAAATCGCCCATCACTGAAAAAGTTGACGAAGTTATAGAAAATGATAAGGGCAAGGATAACGCGACGAATGCGGAAAAGTCCGAATCAATTGAAGTTGTAGTAGAAAAGAAAGAATCGCGAGCTCTTCACAAAACTACATCCATCTTCTTACGGAATTTAGCTCCCACTATTACGAAAGCAGAAGTGGAGGCGGTAAGTTATATGTTGTTGTTTTAAGGTTGAAAGTAGGAAGCTTTAGGTTTCTCTTTAGTAAAAATTGTGTTTACAATATAGTATGTGGTATTTTTTATGTATCACATGAACATTTTGACGGGTTATTTTTTTATGATTCATTAACAGCCGGCATTGGAAATACAACATAACCAATATCAAATCATACTTTTAGTATCGTCGACTAAGTAAGTGTCGAGTTCCGGGTTCATTTTATGACCAGGCCGAATTTTCTTCTGTAGAATCATATACGTCACATTTTTTCATCATCCAATGGATTGCTCCGTCACTTACTTTGCCCCCGTCATAAGGTAAAGCAGCTTTTAAGTTAAATCAAAGCGATTATAAGACTCAACGACTAGTGTAATGTAATTTTTTTGCGTAATGTATAGATGTGCAAACGTTACGGGGGGTTCCTGCGCGTGGCGCTGGCTGATCCTCTGCCCGAGCGCCGCTGGTTCCGCCGCGGCTGGGTTACCTTCCGCCGCGAGGTCAACATCAAGGACATATGCTGGAACCTAAATAACATACGGGTGAGTTTTTTTTGAGAAGCCCAAAATCTGTTTTGTAATTAACTTAAGGTTATTTCGCAAGTTTTTTTTTAGGTTTTTAAAGGAAATTATTTTCAAATTTGTAGTAAAATGCCAAGGTATTTTCATAAATACATCAAATTCATTCAAAAATGTTTTACGTCTAAGAGATTTTTACAATTTAAATCATGCATAGAAATCACTGACCACACACCACATATGTCTACTTTGTCTAGTTCATTTTACGTAGTACAATATAATTGAAAATAGTTTATTTACGAACTTTTATAAGGCAGCAACAAATTTAATCCATAAATTATCATAAAACTTTATTATTCATAGTGTAGCCAAATAAATAAAATAATGTCTCATTATTTTTTGTACAGTTACGCGAATGCGAGCTCGGTGCAATAGTTAACCGTGATCTGCACCGGCGCATCCGTGCTGTATCTGGCGTAACGATGGAGCGGAGCGTGCTGCGCGCGGACGCGCGGCTAGCCGCTCGCCTCGCGCACCTGCTCGACACGCGCACGCGCATTTGGCAGGACGACCCGCTCAACAATGACACTCAACAATCCACCGACGAGATTCAGGTACATATTTATATGATTCAATAACATAGGCATACATAATCAGTATAAAAAAGTTGTCTTATTTCTTAAGTTAGCTATTTCATTGAATCATACGGTGCACTCTTAAGAAAAACGTCTATATTTTAAGAGTAAAATATAGTAGTTTTATATAAAACATTAACGAAATAACAACACGACAGTGACTGAAAATATCTTGTACTGAAATGTAGAAAAATACTGCGATTAACATAGCGACCGTAGAGTTTTGCTGTCAGTGAACTTAATTGACGCATGATACTTCGTCAGTCAGTCAGTCTGACATCAGAGATTTATTAAATGTGTACCAGTGATTGCTTAATACTGGTTTATTTCAACTAGTAACGTAAAACTATAAAAAGTAAACGTGTAAATTTTTTATAACTTACAATACAGTATACTCTTTACAGAATTTTAGTCTGAACTCGAAAAATCCGGTGTTACATAAAATCACCGAACATTTGATAGAGGAGGCGTCTACTGAAGAGGAAGAGCTGTTGGGCCTGGAAGCAACATCCGACCCGACGGCCACGGAGCAACCCGACCCGGAGTTGATTCGTGTCCTGGATCGACTCGTCCTGTACTTGCGTATAGTACACTCCGTCGACTATTACAACCATTGCGAGTATCCGTACGAGGACGAAATGCCTAACCGCTGTGGCATAATGCACGCTCGCTCATCTCCTCCTGCTAATAAGGTATCGAGTAATTGTGGGTAATTTTATGTAGTTTTTTTTAAATGTTCACCTATAAGTTGATCAAATTTGAAATTATATGACGAACGTGTTCCCATAATGCAAATGAGTATTTACCATTTCGATAAAACTGTTAAGTTTACAGTTGTAGCAGTGAGAAATGAAGACATACTTTAGGTTTAATAAGACAGGTTATGTTACGAGTAACATGGATATGCATAAATATGACGTCACAAACATCCATAACCTGGGATCAAATATAATTTGTACAGTTAGTTTCAGCTCTGGGTATGAATCAAACCTGAGATCCTTGACTCCGATTTTACGGGTTTTACGAACTGGGCTTTAATGTAATGATAAGTTAAATGCTGTCCTACCCGTTGTGAACATTTTGGGTCTCTATTAAGTATATATCTGTGACCCAAACTAGTTTTCAATGAGTGACTTGACATTTGGGGCATTTTAAAAATAGCTAAATTCACAGCAAATTTCATTTATATGACTATATGCATAAATAAGTGTTCTTAAAAGGATAATGAGTTTTTATTATTACCATTTAATTTAAAACCTACAGCCATCCCTGCAAGAAGTACAAGACTATATAAAAGCTTTTGAAAGCAAGATGTCTGCGTTCTTGCAAGATGTGAAGCCTCTGTCAGATGAAGAATTACAAAAGCTTGGAATAAAGGTTAGTTATTATATCTAATAGAGAGAGAGACCTTACTATACGTCAAGTGTAAGTTTTGTATGTACTTTTGTTATATTTTTCAGGACCCAGAAGTAGAAGTGGAAAAGTTTATACAGTCAAATACACAAGAGTTGGCTAAAGACAAGTGGTTATGCCCTTTGAGCGGTAAAAAGTTCAAAGGACCCGATTTCATCAGAAAACATATTTTTAATAAACATGCAGAAAAGGTATTTAAATCTATTTCATGTTTTAATAAATTTAATATTACAACATAATAAAACAAAATAAGACCAAACGCATTGCATATTTTATTTGCATAGAATGCAGAAAAGTCATTGCACCTAAAAATAATCAGCTGTGGAGCGTTTTGGTTGCCGAACCTATAAAAAAGCGAGTTTTCTATGTAGCTTGAGTGTGTGGCCTACACTGACATAAAAAAATCCAGGTAGATAAATAATCATTTTATTCCTAACACTCACAGTTTAAGTTTCCAATTCATGTGATATGCTGTCACGTTATTACATATCGAAGTGCGTAGATTGTCGAAACAAATTCATAAAGTAGAAGTATAAAGTGGGTGTGTTGATCAGGTGGACGAGGTTCGTCGCGAGGTGGCGTACTTCAACGCGTACGTGCGTGACGTGCGCCGTCCGCAGCAGCCCGAGCCGCCCGTGCGTCCCAACGCCGCCGCACACGCACCGCACGCACCGCCGCCCGCCGCGTTAGTCATGCCAATAAATAATAATAAATGCTCACACATTCGTCATATCGCACTGCTGGACTGTAGTATATGATAACATCGAAAGAGATGTAGGATTGACAGACTTCACACTCATCTTCGAGAACGGTATGCAGAACTTTATGGTTAAGCCTAACATAACCAGAAAAACATCACTAACCTTACCAGGTAAATGATGTTCCACTTCACTCGTCAAGATAGGATTGTATATGATGGGAAGACCGAGATCATAATCACTTTTATTTTATTATCATTAGAAACTGACTTCTTTTTGTTAATTTCTTTAGCTCTAGATCCGGAATGTATATATTTTAGTGAACTTTGACTAATTAGAGCGTTCGGCAGTATTGTTCTTGTTAAATCTCCGAAGTCCGAAGAAGTATAATCCTTGTAGTAGGTAATTGTAGTAATTTGAGGATGTTATTATTTTGTATTAATTATTTTGTTATAGCTAAATAACCATTTAGTATCTATTTTAAATATGAATTAGTTAATTGAATCAACATTTGGCATTTAGGCATTCGACAATAACGTAAATGTCTGAGACCTGTTTATGCTGCGACAACTACATGCATACTTCGTCCTGAGCCATCGGTGACGCTGGTCCCCTTTACAAATATTCTCTCTATGATACGTTAATACGTATCGGTCCTTGGGGCTATAATTGGGAGTATAATTACATGATTGTCACATCCGGGATGTTTTTGTTTGTCCATAAGTGGGCAGCCTTCGGTCGCGGTGTCCTGTCCGATTTTTTGTCGTTGTACATTATTTAAAGTATTTTTTTTATTATGTAAACAACTGCTTACACACAGGTATGGTGGAGGAGGTGGCGGTGGCGGTCCAGGGTCTCGTGGTTGGGGCTGGTCCGGATGGGCGCCGCCCGCGGCCTACGCGCCCCGGCATCCTCGCTTCTCCCGCCCTAGGTAATAACAATCAATGTATTAATATGTCAGTTTAGTATACTTTATCGCATATCATTCGAAATTATACCATACAAAAACAATTTTATTTAATGCAATTATTAGTCTGTCGAATTAATTCACGTAAAAATATGCTTGGTGCTCAGTCCGGAGGTAACGTGGGTCTGTTAACGACCAGTAAATGTTCAAAACTTGCACGCGACTAGTTGACTTGTGAGTGTGACGTCGTAGTATAGCCAGTATTATTTCTACGTTATTTTGTCGTATAGGCTTATGCATGTGCATTTGTGCATTTTTAGGCAAAACACTGAAAGTGCAGCTGTGTGAGTGTCTACTGATGCTGTTATTGAACCAAGTTGCAATATATAAGTAAATTTTTAGTTTTGAACGGTCTCCAAGGCAATATCATCGTTGCCATTATATTAGACGACTTGTTACCCAAATGGTGGTCACCCTACTTGCCGAGCGAGGGGTCCCGGATTAGATTCCAAATGGGGCAGATATTGCGCCTCTGTCTCACTTTCATATTTATTATTTCCCTTATAAATAGTTCCTTCGAATATGATCCTACATTGTTATAAAATTAACGATACGAAGACGTATCGTTTTAAGCTATTTTCGAGGTGCGTTCTTCCCTTGTCCCTCTTATACAGACATTATAGATAAGTTTTCCGGCTTATTCGAATACTAATTCTCATGGATTATTGAGCAGTTAAATAATTAAGCTGTTTCGTTCTTCTCCAAGATTAATATCAACGTCGTATCATATGATGTTATATGGAATGCTTTTGACGTTCCCAATGTTGTATGGCGTCGTTAATTACAAAATCCAATAGACCAAACTGCTGGTTGCTATAGGATCAACAAATTAAAGTGTTCTATCCGTACAGATAGATACTCATATAAATGTATATCTTGTAGTGTCACTTGGGATGTGACACGGTTCAAGGTTAGCGAAAAAACATTCTGACGCTACTAGTGCGAGAACCACGCATTTATATTTATGCATGTATTTTCCTCGATCC
>DWPT01007542.1:0-10733 GCA_018251895.1 Agathymus mariae mariae | reverse complement strand
TTATGAAGTCGAGGTTTGAAATCGAACAAAATGTACTTAAGTAACTTCGGTAAATGTAGGCTTTATAAAATATAATGCATTAGTTGATGAATATCTTAGCCACAATACGTTAAGCGGCAAACAATATCGGTGGTGAAGTATTTGATAAAAAACGCTTAATACCTATGTAGTAACGTAATTATTATATCGTGATTAAATATATCGCTTGTCTGAAAAGAGAGGGACGTACCTTCATACGAAACCTAATAGAAAGTTAGGTTTTGTTTGGTAACGAAAGTAGAAAACTCCTAGTTTCTATTATGAGCAGAACATACGTACATTTTTCGTCACGACAGCTGGTGGCACAACAGAGGGAGTTTCAAAAGTTTCAAAAAGTAGAAAACTCTTTCTTTGTAAGAACACAAACCGTATCTATATTGGTTGGAGTTAATACTTTTTACTCGAGTTTCTTTTTTTGTAAATCGTAACTTGAAACTTGTCCATTTTATTGTAATTATGATAGAATCCTTGTAAATGATATTCATGGTTAATGGTAATTATTTGCTTTAATGGTTGTTCCTATCGTTTTCATGGGAATGTGCAAAATTAATTTTCGTTTTGATATTCAGTAGGTTGGCCAATAGCCACTCGATTTGTTAAGTTTTGTTTTGAACAATAGTTGTTACAATGCAGGTAACGATATTGGTGAGTATGTACGTACAATGATTTATGTCAGGTTTATTTATTGTTTCTGCCTCGTAAAGAACTGTAGATAATTCACGTGAAACAATGAGCAATTTGCTAAATAGATTATATACCTAGCTACCTACGTCCTCCATCCGTAATGCTGTCTTGCCATATTGCTAGTGTTTCGTAGGCTATAGGTATTATGGTACTGATACCTAGCAGATTTTAGATTTCAATATTTATTTATTTTTACATAATTTACGCCATATTCAAAACAATTCCTTTTATACTTCCTTCCATTATTTTTGTTTATCTTAACTCACTTGTTTCAAAAACAAATTGTTTAATTTTTAATTACTCATTGTTACGTTATTTTATATTTACGACATTTTTTATATTTACAAGACTTCCGTTCTGTTAGTTTATAGTTTTAAACGATCAATTTATCTCTTAATGTTAATGTAGCCATGTATGTATGTACCTATATCTATATTTTTGAAAATAGGAATTAAATTGTCTTAAAATTAAGTAACTGTACATAGTTGTGAAAGTTTATGTGGCGAATTATTTTTTGTTCAGTTCTGTTTTATTTTATGTATTTATGTAATGAGAGATTTCGTACCGTCTCACTTGACCGTGTTAATAAAAGACCTTTCTTTTGTGTTATACCTCATCTGTGTAAATTGATATTAGGTAATGTCACAAGAGTGGGTAAAAGTGTGTAAAACCCTCTCTTAATGATCAATGTTATTGCAATTACGAAAAGTGAATTATTATAATAATCATAGCGAAGAGAACTCTAGTGTGTGACGATATGTTATCTAAATTATAATTACAAAGGCATTGAATTTTCTCTGACAACTGAATAGTAATGGTTAGTGACGTTGTACCGTTGTCAATTTATTGCTGGACAGATTTGCGGTTAACCCGAAGGTCTTAAACACGTGGTCTAGTGCACGAGTACGATACATCCTGTGTACGATACATACGGTGTCGTGGTAAAATAAAATAAGAAAAATAGTTGGGTGATTGTATATGAAGCCCGCATTCAATATTGTACTATTAATTTCGAAAATTCAAGAGAATAAAGAGTTAATAAAAAATGCAGCCTATTTATTTTTTTATCTTATCCTTTTCACGTATTTTCTTTTACAAGACTGACTACTTACACAAATTGAGTTTCTAAAACATCTGAAAGAGTTGTAAATCTGAGGAATTTTGGTAAGTAATATAGTATAGAAAATTTGTATTACAAACATTCTTGAAGTTCAATTAAATTGCTTTTGAAGCGCTAATTTCAATGTGTTGTTTAGATACAAAAAAAAAAAAAAAGAGAAGCAATTGTTACGAACAATTTCATTCTGTCGTAAAAATTTATTATAAGTAAATATAAAATCTTAATAAGGAAGTCACGGTTTAAGTATTGGAGTTAAAGTTATAATTTAATTATTAGAAGATGCAAATATTGCATTAACGGCAAGGCATAAATTATATTTAATAACGATATTGATTTATTTTATCGTGAACATGCATTTTTTTTATGAAGTTCCAAAATATAATATATAAAATATATAATATAATAAAATTTTCACAAACATTGAAATAACATGATCTTCAGAATTCAATTTTTCTAGAAGATCCGAATCATATCAGGTGGAGGTTGTTTGTTACAAACGGCATTCAAAGAACATTTTTATATTTTTGACACAGTAATGCCTATTTTTTATTACAATTTATATTTGATTTTTTAGTTTTTACTTTAAATTACATATTTCAAATGCAAATATAGTTTTAATCTTCAGAGCTTTCTAAACCTGATGTAATTGTGTAAACATATTAGACATGACAACCTTTTCTACACTACATAATTTTCGTATCCATTGTGTTTTATTGTCAATTATCAACCATTTATTGTCAATTTCCAAGAAATCTGAATGTTTGTCAAAATTATTAAAACTTAAATCATCGTGGCTTGTATACATTTAAATAGTAAAATACTGTACCGAAATGGTAACTAATGATATAACTGAAGAGCGATATTTCAAGTAAATGGCATAACTGTCATTTATACGAAAATATCCACCCACAATATAAACACAGTAAATAGGTACCTGTAACATGTCCAATACATGTTACATGTCGGATAAGCAGTTTAATAAATAGGGGAAGAAAATGACTTTAAATTACCAAATGTTTGAAAATGCATTGAATAATATTTCAGTCGACAATAATTTCTGAAAGAAACTCAAAATATATAAAATATGATCAATAATTATTGAACGTCAAATAAAAGACCCACCTTTGCACAAAATTATCGCTTTACAAATAAAGGTTTTATTAAACGCTTATTATTATTTTTATTAAACGTTTTATTAAACGCTTTGGCACGCTGTGGTCTTCTACATATAAGTGATAATACTTGTTTGCATTAATTTAGTTTATTTTTGTAAGTAAGTAAGTTTGTACAGGTGTTGTTGTTTGGTTGTTGGTGTATTGTTGAGGACCCTTTAATAAATAAATAAACACACATTTAAATAGAACAAAGGCTTAATTGTTGTAAACTGGTTTACAGCTACGTAAATTGAAGCCGTAAATACGATAACCGTCGCTTCGAATAAAGCTTATAAACCATACAACCTTTGTATGTTTCGTGATATATACAGTGTTAAAAATTATGTATATATCTAGTACCAGATCACGCAGTTTACTTGGTGGCAGGATATGTGCAACCAACATCATATTGACCAATCAGCAACTATTTTTAGAGCTTACGAAAGTCATACGTGTATCTTACTTCTCATTACAACTGAAATGTAACATGGCAATTATTATTGGCTTTTACTAAAACGACTAGGTTTGTAGGCATCGTCGTCATCAGAACTACAATCTTCATCCTGTTATTGACAAAAGATTCTATCATTCTGCTAAAATAAATCATAAGGGATTTTAAGTTTTTAGGTGAGAATGTTGAAAACCATTTGACCATATAGAAAGTTTACTGGTACCATTTTGGTATGCGAGGTGTTAGTATACTTAGACAACGCATACTAACAGATGGACCAACCACGAGTTCGATAGATATTAACATAAAAAATTGAGCCTCTGGTTTGGCCATCTACACCAAGTAACGAAAATGATCTCCTTATGTCATTTTGGTAAATACTTTTACAACCGCGACATCTTATTAACATGTGGATATACATAAGTTATTTAGGTTTAGGGTACATTTAATGATAAAAAACAAGTTTAAAACGGAATTAATGTTTCATCATCTATCTACTATAAACCATGTTTACACTTATAACAGACATGCAAAATCAATAATCGACAGTTACCTGTTACCACTTTGTTTTATATCTTGACCAGTAAATAACATGAGAATCGTATCATTCCTGTGTATAGTAGTTTCGAAAGAAGATATCGTACAGTGACTCAAACACTGTAATATTAACCGTATCGAGCAGCATTTACCTTAGTGTCTGATTAAGTTCAGGCAAGGGATTTCTCACTGAACATGTTAGGAGCATTAATTATTGAACAACTGCAAAAGAGTTTCATGTCTGTCTGCAGTTCATTAAAAAGTTACCCACTTACTTAAGCCATACTTCAATATGCACTTTTTGTGGCTCACAAAAATATCACAAACCCAGCAGAAGCCCTTCGATAAGAATTAAGAATTCCTATTTAATGACACAAATCGACTGTAATTTTAATTCAACATAAATTGAGTTGAAACGAGTTTTCAAATGTCCTCTACCTGCGTAGAAAAAATTCTAGGTAGAAAACAAAAAGTGGAAGTAATAGCTAGAAATATTTCTGTGACAAAAAGCAAGCTATATTTTATACAAATTTTGTGTTGATGTGGAAATAAATCAGCTGAGTTGCTACAGATCTAATATTTAAACACTTTAAAGTGCATTTTTTTTTTTTCATAAGTGCAGTCAAGAAATATTTAAAATATTATAAATAGCCAACGTAACTAACATTCACACTGTTAGCGAGTTGTTCTTATAGCAGTCTCTGTCTCATAACTCATGATAAAAAAGAAAAGCCACTGCCCCGAATAGTTAAAAGCCCCTAAATGCCAATAACGTTTGTCGGAGCCCCGCCAAAAACAAACCATGACTTATATCCATAATGTAATGTATTCTACCATTCCGCCATTTTCCATTCTCCACAGACACTGGTGCTGTCAAATAAATTTCAGACCTACGGATTTCACAATAGGTGGGATCGTTCTATATTGGATTGAGAATCGCGTAACAATCCACTCCCTTTTTAAAGTAAAAGGCTACGCGAAACGAAGTCGAGCCTCGAGCGATTTTGCACTTAAATCAATAAACAATTTTTTGCTCCGACCTTTCGTCTGCTACTTTAGCCTGCTAGTTTTTTGTTGATAGTTTTTTTCGAGTGCCCTATCTTTTGACATTACATTTATGGCGCCTGATATCTTATGTTGCAATCGTAACAAATTCTAATGACACTTAATAACTATTAAAACGACCGTTATTACCAAAACAAATCTGTCGCAAATCCGAGCGAAGCAATTCTATCTGTAGCGAACAGCATCTAATGTTGCTTTCGAATTTTATTGTAGAAGCATCACTCACTTACCATCTGGTGGATTTGTTGTCAAGCATTAACTTATTATTCGTAATAAATGCGTGTTCAAAATTGTACCTGATTTATCTAGTTATACAGTAGGTACATGAAAAATGTCTGATTGTAAGAATGTTTTGAGACTTACAAAATGAACTTCTACAGTAGGACGTGCCGAAATAATAAATTGAAATTTAATTATTATGATCTGTCAATAATAAGTGTAATATTTAATTACGTGACCGCTGATTGTGATCCTTGAAAGTCAAAGCCGAAAATTTGAGGATATATTTATGCAGTTCCAATTATTTAAATCCTATTTGCCGGAAGACTATTAAGCGGGTATAGGTAGCTCTGATGGCCCAGACTGGACCAATTTCATGGTCTAACGCTCCCTCCCTGCGCTTAAACTACCTACTACGTATGGTAGAGAAGTCGAATTGCTATGGTGAAAATATCAGAATACATTAGGGATCTCAATATTAATATCTAAAAATATAAAACAAATAGTTTTATATGATGGTATTAGACTTTTACTAAATAATAATATAAATCAATATACTTTATAGAATTTCGAATTTAATTTTTATATTTAAGCATTTCTGGCTAAGACTAAGATAATGTTTAATTAATTTTTTCCTAAAATAATATGTATAGCAATGAGAGCCTAAATGTTGAACGCCGGTCACTGCCATGGGGACTCCAGATATTACTCATAATGATACTTTCATGATTATTTTTATATTATTATTATAATATAAAAAAAAAAATTATAAATGATAAAAGAAACCATCACAAAAATCTGTATATCTGACAATGAAATATGCAGAATATTCCAAGGGTAAGGTTTTGATTCTTTCGTTTCAAAGATAAAACAGTTATATTGAAAATAAATGTTTGTATTGATAGACGAAAGTGACACGTAATGCAACCCTGTCTGAATTGAACATGGCGACTGCGATCCGCTTGCAAACTATTCCGGATACGATAGAAAACTCCATTCTTTTATTTTATACCACTTTTGTTTTTATTCGATCGGGAAAATTGTTTCGATTCAGTATGTAAAGTTTTGATTGGGAGATCGCAAGTGAACGATATAACTAGTAATTTTTCAAAGGGTGATCTATTTCCCGTAAGCATATCTAGGTATATTCAGAAAATAAATTTTCATTTAAAAAATGTTGGGCTCAATGACACTAACAATCAGGCGTTTATAATAAATAACACGCGTAAAACTCGTAGCTCATCTACATTGACTCGTATACTTCTCGTGGCTGTGATAAGTTTAGGCATTGCTTTCATACACAGTACATACACCCACGATTAAAACCTCAGTATTACAAACTAAAGTATAGAGTATTTATTTTCATATAGTATCAGTAATTTTATATTTTTAATTTATAATGTAAGAAATAATTAAATATTACGAATAATATTTATGCTAGCAAACAGGTAAAGCAAATAAAATGTTGCAGAAATAAATACAATTAAGATTAATTTAGAAGGTAACATTCATAAATTATTAATAAGTCCATTTGAATACGCACCTTATACTAAACTAACCACTGCCGCTGAATATGATCATATCTATAATTGTAAGAAATGCATATGTACTCTTGTTTAGATATCTGATAACAGCATAAGTGATGTACGATGGTTCATTGTTAATAAAAGTAACTACAAAATGGAAGCATCTATAAAATTTCAAGTGTAAAATATACTAACGTTCAAGAATCCCCAGTTTATGATGCCGTCAGTCTAAAACTTCGTACTAACATACCCGTTTATGAGCCCAAAGTACCCACTACACTACACTGGCCTGTGTTTAGTCGAGAACGAAATGTTCTCAGGCTGAATATCGTTTCAAATTTCACATCCCATAATGGTAAGGTGAGTGTGGCTTTAATAACGTTCGTTGAATATTTAGAATCCTTTGCGATGCACTGAACAGGTCGGATTCTGAACGAAACTAGTACATTGTCAGTGTTGCGCTATTTAACTATTGTAACGTAGGTATTCTACCTATAAGACTATATCTTTGAATTGTTTCCATATCAACTCGTCCCATATTGCCTTTTGCTCAGTTACTGATCATGGGAGGCGTTTCACAATATCCAACATAAATAATTAGAAAACATTACGGAAAGTTAGTATGCACAATGATTTCGCGGGTAGTTATTAACTTATTACTCACAATATATTTTATAGCGTATATTAATTTATATTTAATAATTAATATTTGCATTTAAGTTATAGGCGAGGTAAGGACCAACTCGTAAAACATTACAACACTATTTCACGTAGGTAGATAATCGTAGAATAGGTATATATTGTAATGAACAGCATTTTCCTATGTAATTTTAACATTTTTAGATAATAGGTAATATGAAACCGTATATACCTACTAATATTAATATTTTGTTGTTAACATTGTTTAGTGAATCAATAGTAAAATATATTGAATATATTAATATTATTACATGTATAAAATAACAAATAAAACATAGAACCTTCTCCGTGGTATCGTTTCAACAATTTTCAAGAAACATATTATGGTCACAATGTCACATTTCAATTGGCTACTTAAGCACTGAATGCTCTTTGCCCTTTGATTGTCAGTTCATCGAATATTATTTTGCTTGCTCAATACTACTTCAGTAAATGTACTTCACCATTGTACCGTAGCTTAAAGTTACATTTTTAATATAGCTGTTTAGCTACTTTTTAAAATTGTACTTTCGCATATGTGGAGTATATATTGTTGAATTTTTCTTTTTTTATATTATACATATAGTAAGACGATTATATTAAGTATTTACGGGTACTAGATAAAATATTTGAATAAAATCCAGCTTCAGATTCCAAATATTTTCATTTACAGAAAAGCTCTGGATCGAGAGCAAAACAATAGCATAAAGTGATGTAAAACGGCGACCTCGTGCTGGAGCTTCCACTGCGCCACCGCAGCGACAGTACCTATCGATTGAAGCCACTTGTCTCGTTAGTTAACCTTCGAGAGAAATTCTTAGTAGGTTTCGTTAGTTTCAGTTTCTTTATTCTAATTAGATCGGAGCTAAATATCACGTCTGATTAAAGAATTCTAATGAATTAATTACCCATAAAACAAACATTAAAAAAACCTATCTGCACGTGCTTGTCGCTTAATTCCATAACATAAGATATACGGTGATATTATATTATATTGGTCAGTCATTTATGATGGCCACGGTCCTTGCAATTTTTCTTTGTATGTCGTATACTATGTCTGTCGTATCATACGACATCAATAATCTCATATATATAAGATTTAAAAAAATATATATATATAAGATTTAAATTAAGATTACCTCAAGTAAGATTCTTATATGTGTCAAGAGAATACACAACAATGAACGACAAAAAGTGTTTAGGTAAATGCGTATTTAACATCAAGAACTAATCGAAATGTAGTTAAATAGTTGTATTGACATTATTCATTTGTAATATAACTACTTTGTAATAACATTTTTTTTTAATAGTGAATAGCCATGCAACTACATATAGCTATGTATTTTTTTCTACATTATCACTGTATAGTGAACTAGTTATCAAGGACGTATTACCGAAAAATGTTTTGAAACGTGGCAAATAAACTCTATCGTTATTACCCCGGAACAAATCAGAATGCAGACTTGCACAGGAAATACAGTAGTTCAAGCCCTCTTCGGTACGATCGCTCTGCGACTGCGCGAAAACTTGCTAATAGTCACATTGATTTTGGAGATAGCAGCCAGGTTGGAATCCACCTCCCTAACTAGCTACATCAGCAATCATAGATTATTACTCGCCATTGCAATAGCAACACTCACCCGCACAAACAAATCTTTTCCTTTTAGTTATGGAATAACGAATAACGACATGCACATGTAAAAAATATATTAATAATATAATAGATTAAATAATCGAATAGAATTGAGTGTAAATTATTTTCCTACATGAATTAATATGGTCCTACTTTTCTGGTACACTTACAAAACCTAACAGGAATTTAAATAAATTCAAACGTAGTGAATCAATGTGCATTCTAAAAGTAACAGTAAGAAATATTTTGATTGAGTAAATTGGAGTTCCGACTAGATACACTGGCGCCTGTTAAGTACCGGATTTTAGAAATATATTTAAAAATAAATATATACATATTTGTGTTTGCTCCTTCATAACTAGTAATTTTAAATACTAAGAGATATATTTACATCATAATTTTTTGCGATATAACCGGTAAAAATCTCTTACATAATTGTTACATAATTACGTTACAGCGATCAGCTCTTACAATCATACGATTTAAATGTACTTGATGCCTGTCGTAAAATATATATATCTTAACTACGTAACACTCGGAGGCGTACGTTACAGGGAAAGTCCACTACCATCAATTAAAGTAAATACGACAAGACGCCTAAGAACATTCAAATATCAATTTCAACACCAACTGGACATCACTTAACAGGAACATAATTGAACACATAAATTGTAACCAATTAAATTGAACAGATGGGTTTAGTTGGAACAATATTGGAGCATGATTCTTGCGCGTAAGTGTCTCGCGCAAGTTGACACTGGTGAATTGTAGTTAAAAACTGGAGAAAAACCTTTTTTAAATCGTCATGGCAACACACGAACGAGCAAGTAAATATCAGAAATAACTTATAATATATTCCTATTTAATAGTATTTATTTTACTGATATAATGTTTTATAGTCGATAAAAAATTTGCAAATCATAAAATTAATTCATGTGATAAAAGATAAAACAGCTTTAAACTGTAAATTATTACCCATTTGTGCTAATATGCATATGCATATTAAATATTTGGCTGAAAAATTCAACATTATCTTCATGATATTTGTTGCCCATATAATGGCGTAGACATATTCTATAGGATTTTTTTTTCTGTTTGTGGAACGTGTTGTAAGACGTTCAAGAGGAAACTACAGAACAGATTTAAATGACACAATATATTTTTAATTTATACAATATAGAATACTTTTTGCTGCAGGAAATGGATCTATTCCCGTAGAATAGAGAATAAGATATTATTATGGATATGGTATCAATGGTAGGAAACAAAAATTTAACTACTTTTATGGAGATATTGCTATAAATAAATGAAAGGGGTCAAACATTTTATTTAAAAACGGCTGAATAAAATCACAATAGTTCAGCGGATGCTATTTGTAAATATTAAACGTAGATTTCTTAGAGTAAAGAGAAGCGAGATGCCAGTTAAATAATAATTTATTATTAAAGACTATTTAGTTAACGATCTAGATAAATTTTGTTTTCAATCCGAAAATTTTAAAAACGAATATTAATTGACAATATTTAATATTACATTTGTTTACTTACCGACAAGCATAAAGCGTGTAAAATTTTACTTCATCGTCATCATCATCATCATCAACATCAGCCGGAAGACGTCCACTGCT
>DWPT01007541.1:0-10734 GCA_018251895.1 Agathymus mariae mariae | reverse complement strand
GTAAACTTTGTTACCCATAGAGGTAGATAGGTAGGCCTAAATGTATTTTTGTCTTTCCTACGACTTATATATGTATATATTGAACCTACTTCGAAAAAGAAGGAAGTTTAGTATTGTTCATATAATTTACAAGAGACCATAATAATAATAATCGTTTATTTTCAACCACAATTACAAAAGAATGCCACAATAAAGTGAAATCAAAAACTATGTAGAACTAAGTAAGTATACATTTGTTCTGTCCATAACCATACACGCTAGATTAACCGTTCAGTGGTCTCCTGCAGGGCACAGGTACCCTCGTAACTAGAGCTCACGCTGCGAGTCTATCGTTTGGTGCCTCTCACCAAGTTAATTGTCAATCTAAGTATCAGATCCAACTGCCGACTGCACCCCAACATAACGTAATCGACAAAAACGACAATAAGCAGTTTATTTTATAAAAATAAAATGTACATTGAAACTAAATAAGAAGTTAACAATACTCACAATTTCGTCAAAGCGTTCCTGTATCGAGTTTGATATCGCGCTGACGTGAACCGACCGGCACGTATATATATTGTTTGAATAATTGTGAATGATCGTGATGTTGTGATACACCGACCGCGAGGACGTGACTAACTCCGCACTCGGTCCGGTCTACCGAGTCGACAACAAAACAAGTGCTGCCCGCCGTACGACCGGTGCGACCACTTAGCCTCGACAGGGTAGCTACGTCACATGTTTAAAAATAGAAAATGGGATTGCGCCCATCGACGCCACTCGTTTTAACTTCAAAAAAGATGGCTCTATGTGTGCGCGTATGTACTTTGTACATATTGAAACTTAATTTGTAAGAATAACATAATATTTCGGAGTGAATAGCCAAATTAATACTTAATGCATCCTTAATAACGATTAGGATAAACAGTGAAACATTAAGAGTAACGTGATATACATATATTCATAGACGATTAAAAATACATTTAAATAATTCATACATATAAATATATAAAAGGATATACATTAAATTAAAACAACATAGAGCAACATATTTCAAGATACAAACATTCAATATTTGTTAAAGTACTCAATGTAAAAGATTAAATTTATTTGCTTGTTTTAAAAAAAACATCTTACAAACACGTAAATTTTGCAATACGTGAATGTTGTATAAATTGGGTTAGGTTTATCGTGGAATTAAAATTATATTACAATTTCAATTGGCAACTTACACTAATATTTTTAAAAATACATCTACCTACTTAGGCGATGTAATTTAAATTCGAATACAGAATTACTGCGAAATGTACATAATCAGGACTCGGACGAAGGAACTTTTGATACTTTTCAAGAATATTACAATTAGTTTCATAATAATCTTTGACCGTGCATCATTCATTTAATATTGCCTACAACCCCTCTATCATTCAAAGTAACAACATTAATTTCATTATTTCCAGGTGGGTGAAATATCACACTTAACTTGCCTATTTCCCTTACCTTAAATTATATACATTACTTAGATTAGATGTTTTGTATTACTTTATGCTTAGAAATTCCTTGAGAACGTCATTGAAAGGACAACTTGTCCTACCATAATAATAATATTACATATTTCTGTAAAAAAATATAAAATTTTAATTTGCATTCCATCGATCTATTAAAAATGCCGATACAGACCAAACACAAGTTGTCTCTGTGCAAAAATTACACTACGCTTAATTATACTGTCATTATACGTGTGAACACATTTTTTACCGTCATCCGTTCGTCAAGAATTCTGTGCATTTATGTAAACTTTTGTATTTCTAAACTCTAGTTTTTGTTGTATGATTCACCGACACCAAGCCACAACGACGAAGATCAGCGGTCGAATTAATCATATAAATATGAGGACACGTTATTGTGCAGATGACATAGGCTATATATATTCTATCTGTATAAATCTGTACTGTCTCTGTCAAATTTCATGATAATATTCGTTTTATGACACAGACACCAATTTGATAATTTTGAAAATGTATCTGTATGTCCCGTTATAACTCACGAACGGCTTGACAGATTTTCATGAAAATTGGTATGTAGTGCGAACAAGTGGTTGTGCAAATTTAATAATCGTGTATATGTAATTAATAGTCCAACCCGAATGAATAGGCCGCTAGTCTGTTCTAAACACTAATCGCAGTTATAATTACATTAAGTTGTGTAGCACCGCGTAAATGATGTCACCAACAATTATCGCAGGCCAGCTCCATTTGTTCAGACACAGTCAGCGGGGGTGTAATTGGGTTGCCAAGCTGTTGGTAGGTGATAAGACGGTTATCAAGTCGACGAGAAATATAAGTTTTTATCTCGACGATAAGCGAATCACTGTATTATTCGTTTATCAGGGATTTAGTTAAGTAAAAAAAATAGTTTTTTTTTCGTATTATCTTTAATCGGTATACAAAAATATAGTCTGTAGAATATAACTGTATCTTAAAACTGAAAATTACTTTGAGGACATAGACTATAGATATAGACTTCAATATTAATGTGAACCACATAAAATATTAATATTTCAAAATACAATTTTTTATGAATACCCTCCACAATACACGAAAAATGATTTGTGGGTAATATCAACACTTACTTCAAGTGTAACGTTGTCAAACAGGCATTTCCTTATATTTGTATTGTAACACTTTACACATACTTTAACAATAATTGTTTTATACAAACGCGTAGCTTTGAAACTTAAATCGATTATCTATTCAACATATTTTATACATATTCGAGATATTTTAACATCCAATCAACAGTAAATTGCAGAAATCTCATTCTTACAGTATGAATACAAGAGGTTTTAAGCTTAGAGACAGAATTCATGCGTAATGCGTTCATAACATGTTGGACTTTAATCACTAGTTTAACATTCAGTTTTGGGCGCAGCATCAGCGTATGCCTTGACCTTGGGGATGGCGTAAACAGCATCTATGACCTTCTTGATGCTCGGGTACTTCACCTCAAGATCCGGAATGCGAAGCATCATCTTGAGGTAGTCGAACATCCCCGCAAGTACAAAATCTCCCCATGTCAACTGGAATCAAATGAAAACAGGCAATCGAGCAGCGGTCAAAGTTCAAAACTCATATATGCAAGCTATGTTGAAAATGTTTTTGTGTGCACAACCATAAATCATAATATTATATATATATATATAATAACATACAGCGCCACCAGTCGGATTCTAACAAAACCATACTATCGTCTATAGTAACAAAACTAATATTCCATGTGATTATTATCCCAATGGGCAAACTCTTTCACGTGTTACATGATTATTAACAAATCTGCAAAAAGTTTTAATTTTAATTACTCCCTCTCTAACCACACCCCTTATTTAGCACGAATTCACGGATGTAAATTCGACTTTAAGTCCCAGGGGACGTATGTCTACTGGCGGTCAAGCAAAGGGAGATGTGTGAGATATGTGACGGGGTACATCATTATAGTTGAGAAAAATGTGATGCTTCGAAGTTCAAAACTTGTATACAAGCTATGTAGAGAATTTCGGTGGTGTGATTTAGGAATGACTGCGCCATCTGTTACCGCATTGTGGACATTCCCTACAGCTAGTATTCGTATATTCCGAAAATTCTTACCTTCCCAGCAGCAATATGGCCGTTGTTCTTCTTTACAATTTCGTCCAGTTTTTGCAGGAGGCCGGGGTACACGTTCTTCGAAAAGTCTTTAAACTTCTTTTCTTTCAATTGCTCATCAGCTTCATAGTGCACCAAAGCAGCCTCTGACAGAATAATAATATAGTAAGAAACCATCATGAAATTAATTATCCTAGATCACATCCTCATTACAACCCATAATTGTCCAACTACTGGGACGCCAACAAACACCAGAGTTGTCAATGTCACGCTGATGAAGGAACACTCTTTTTACATCTCGTGAAGGGCTCGTCAGGGCGTATTAAAAATACCCGAGTAAGAAACTCGTTCCGCAGTTTACACGTGACAAAGGGGGTGGAGAAAATTAAATTTGGAATGCAACGGGAGTGGAGTAGAGATTTTCCACGGATCTAATCGACTTCAATGGAACTGCGGTCTTGGACGATGGCGGGAGGATAACGTGAGCAGCAAAAACTCCTCGGAGCACTCATTACTACCAACCATAACACTTACTAGCACGGATATCGTTGAGGAAGTCGACGTTCTGATCAATCTCGAGGTCTTCTTCGATGTTGTCGCCTGCCAGCCCGTATTTTTTACCTAAGTAACGACTGAGAGCAAGGCTCTGCGTGTACTGCTTGCCGTCGATCTCCAACACTGGCACCTGACCGAACGGAGTTTCTGGAACAAGAGCAACATTAGTCACGTATGCCTTAGAATATTCTTCTAGTGATTGCACTCCAAACTCTATACGACTGGTAAAGGTCGTATTGGGGCGACCTACAATACTGACGCCAATCCCATGCTGGCATAACAAGGTGACGTAAGGGGCGACAGAAGCCGGCCTGCTGTGTGGTAGGATTTCGCATAAGGATTACATTATTAAGTCATTAACATTATGAATGGTATTATTATCATTCCGTGTAACCTGCCTGGCTAACTACCATGCTCCTGCTGGAGTCATCCGCCAAAAAACTTGTGTTCCAGCTGGGGGCTTGAGAGCCAGTACTTTCTTTCTTCTTCTTTCTTGGCCGACAACTCATTGGTAATGCTTTTGGTGTTACTAATGTCCATGGACGACGGTGACCACTTACCATCAGGTAGCTCGTCTGCTTGTATGTCGGCTTTTGTCGACTATGATATGTTTAGTAAAACTAAGTGATTTCGGGTTAGCGATTTCGGGTATAGACTATACCTACTAATATTATAAGGAGAGTGCGAATTTTGTGAGTTTACTTAAATTCGTCAATTTGTATTAATTAACATCTTATTTTATTTTAACTGTAACTTTCACTTTTTCACGATTTTCATAACATTCCCTGTGACCATGTAATTGGGTCGAATTATCAGCATGACAACACAAAAATAGTGATTACCAGTTACAGTTATAATGTACGATATCCGCAATGTTATAAAAAAAAAATTGTTAAAATAGATCAAACCCGACCGCAGACGGGGCCGTCTACTAGTTATACAACAAAAAAATTCAATCATTAACTCCGTATACATTGGGTGTGTTCAGTAAGTGGTCTTCGGTATAAACCTAACATCCTGCCTCGACATCCGACGAGTCATTGCTTTATCAACAACGACCGATTGATACAACATTGTCAATTGCCGATTGTCTTTTATCAACTTCAAGTAAACTGCACAGTCAATCCCTTCAATTACGATGAATGACATTCATATATTTAAACACGAAGAGAAACCTTTGTACAGAGGGTACAAAGGTTTTTCCACTGTTTATCTATCGATTTTGTTTCTTTTGTTTGGTTAGCTGTTGACGATATTTCGTAATATCGATAAAAAATAATTTGGAAATAGACTAGATTGAATGAAATAAAATATTGTTCAATTTAAAAAAACTCAAATTAATTTCAAAAAACAAAGTTCGACACATTAGTTTGTACTCATATAGATGGTAGAGTACAGTACGATACAAACTATTTCATTGTACACCAAGAAACAAAACACGTGCAGGATAAATAAAAACAAGGCAACAATGGACGGTCCTACGATGAACGCTAACAGCGATCTCTCCCAGAGATATCAGGGCAGAGAGAACATGGGTACGGGAGAGTGAGATGTACGGTGTGCTTATAATTTGAAGATACGTGGGAGTAGAGGAAGGCAACGAATTGAAACGAAGTTCAAATATCAATAATGAAAATTTGTAGACAGGTAAAGAAACAAAAGGCGCTCTCTTCATTTTAGTTTTTGAAAGAGTTTTGTCAGTTAGCTCGGTGAATAGAAGTTAGTAGGAAATTTCATAGGTGATCAGAAACAGTAAAGGATTTATGAAGTAGATGGGAGTGCGTAAGGCAAAGTCAGTTGTAGAGGGAAGGAAATGATCATTATCGTACATTGTATATGGGTACTGAAATGATTCTGTAAGGTACAGCGAAGCAGAGGGATCAAACAGTACGCACTAAAGAGAAGACTGTATTTGTGTATTCTGGCGAAGTGGGAGCCGCTTGAGATTAGCACGAAATTCGGGAACATGGTAATGGTATGGTCATATTGTGAAACCACGTATAAATCTAACATATAGGTTTTGGAGAAGTTCGATCTTATTTAATTGCTGCTTAGTAATATCGAGATAGCGAATACCAGCATAATGAAGTACTGTAAGAAGCAGCGCTACACCCTCTGTTTTGGAAGGAATAAGTAGAAATCATTGCAACCTTCCATGAGACAACAGCAAATACTTCACGACTCAGCATGTTCATCTACGGCGTCCAACAGGAAGTCCTATCCAACATCATACCAAGGTTTTTGTTACAATAAAATGTAATAGACACACAATTAGCTGGCAACACTTAATATGTGTGGACATTTTTTTTTGTCGCGTCGCAACTGCTGTTAAGTAATGTTTGATTAAGTACACCGTGTGTCCTTTAAATATATGTAACAGAAGTCGAGCGTCTTTCAACAAAATTATCACAATGTTTAACTTTATCTTTGTAGGATTTATTGTACACCATGTCCAGTGATGGTTCTTCTTAAGTTGCGACTATTCAATTTTTCCAAGGATCCTCAAACTCGCATGAGATTATAGAGGGTAATTTTTAATATATACATGTATAATAATAATAATTTTATATAACATGAAAAAGACATGCAATTTAACTGGGTAGCCTTGCAGAAACCTAGCCAGTGTGGCAAAGTGAAACCCAAAGAAATGTCAAAAGACGCGGTATTGTTATTTGAATTCGTCAAGCTATAACTCAATTTCCTTATCGTTAAGTTTTTTTTTTTAATTTATAGAAAATGTATACATCATGAGTTATTTGTTAGCATCGCAACTGAACTAACAAAACAAAATTAAAGAATGAAGAATTGTACGCTATGATCATAGAGGACAAAATAACCTCAATGACGTTCGAACCTAAACAATAAAGAATTGCAATTGGATTTTGATCGCTGAGCGACTACTTATGTCTATACTATCAATAAAAATCTAACTGATCGCTTTATGTACATTAACGATATATGAGAAAAATCAGTACTACGGGCCTTCATTAACGCAATAGAAACCCAAAACAATAGTTGTTACAATTTTCGTTTGTTTGTCTGAGCGTTTGTTCACGCTAATCTCAGAAACGGCTTAACCGATTTTGTTCTGGTTTTCACTAATGTATTCAGTGCAGTAAGCGTCACTTAATAGTTAAAGTTTGTTTCATTGCAATCCGTCCATAAATAAAAAAGTTATGAATGAACCCAGAAAAATGCAGATGCTTAAAGTAGTTTTTCCGAATTATAATATTTAATAATAATAACATAATATAATAACACTTCCATTATCTTGACAAGCCATAACAATATTTTTATGGTTTAATGAAAGAAAATATTATCTTCATATTATTGACAGGAAGACGAATTAAGTAATATAAAGATTTATAAAATACCGTTATTATATTCAGATAGTAGTACCACTGGATCATCTACCTGATGACTGCCAAGGACTTTTTAATAATATGTAGGAATCCCTCACAACTCAAATCGTCCCAAGAGAGTTAGTAAATTTGTAGTCATAACCCAAAAAAATAGTAAGTACACATTCGCATGACTTGTAACCATTGACCACCCGCTGCAAGTCATGAACCCTTCCTCGTAATTCAGACCACTCCTCGCTACACCCGTGCCGATCAGAGGAATTAGATTGTTTTAATTTTATCAAAAGTATTTAATAACACTTTTCGAAAATCAAACCACGATATCGCCTGATAAAGTCCAGAGATTAGTGGCCGAATGATAAAAACCGGGAACATTTGAAAACTACGAACATAATCCAAATACCGACCGCCCGAAATTGCTCACTCGGCCGATAACTTACGCAGAAACATTGCCAGAACTTTCTTAAAGATGTCGCAACAATTCTTAGGATTGTTCAAGACGTTCAAGTACCCACTGTTGACAGCTAACTACTTGATATATGTATTTAAGATAACGTGATAATGGATAAATAAGTGTGAAAGTATGAGTCGGCGACGCGAGAAGTGGTCTTGAGATAGTTACAATACGCGACAATTGGACATTCAATAATATTCTTTTTTTTTATTAATAAAGAAGACATAATAAGAAAACAACAAAAGGCCTTATTTGAAAAAAGTATTTTGAAAATACAATGCATCCTATATTAGTAATACAAAGTAAATATTATATTGTATTTATTTTGCATTACAAATAGATCAAAATGTTTTGCATTATATATTCACTTTTAATAGAAAAAATGCAAAGTTGTTGAGTGTGAAGTCATTCTTCTTGTAGCAGAGCAGTGACTGCGTCCCGCGTTACAAATGGTTATGTTAAGGTAGCTAACTCATTTATTATGCCTTGAACACAAATTTACAAGTATTTTCACACGATTATTTACAAATAATACAGTTTAAACCAGTCGCTAGTGTAGGGAGCTAGATCTATAATTGAACCAATCAAATTAATTAAATGGTAAATTTGGGCTTTTTTCAAGGCCATTACCTATCTCTTTCTATCTTATAGTTCTATTTCATGCAAGTATTGTTATCTGTTCTTTCTTATAGATCTGTCCCTGTCTAACGTTATTTGTACTTAACAATTAACAAATATTGTGCAATACCTAATCAAATCAATTGACAATGTTTTACATAATTTCAACTTAAATCTATATCTCGGCGTCCGCAGCACTTCAATTTCATAATCCAGCACAGACTTCAAAATCTGGTATTCAATGAATATCTTAATAAGTAGCCCTTTATTCCATCAACTTAGTCAATCATTATTAATAACTTTTTATTACAATGGCGATTCAAGGCAGATTTTTTTATATTTTTATTTTTTTTATTTTTATAGTAGTTAATTAATG
Organism: Agathymus mariae mariae; assembly: GCA_018251895.1. Classification (NCBI taxonomy): domain Eukaryota; kingdom Metazoa; phylum Arthropoda; class Insecta; order Lepidoptera; family Hesperiidae; genus Agathymus; species Agathymus mariae. The sequence continues at coordinate 1,746 of DWPT01007541.1, read as the reverse complement.
TTATGCGGCAAAAACAATTACAAGTAACAAAAATTTAAATAACTCTTTATTTAGTACTACCCACTGAACAGTTTATCATCGTTTGCCTCTTGGTACTGTACATTTTAAAGAAAATAATGGCGGAAATCAAACGAGAAATCTGAGTGTACGTTCAGGAAAAAACGATCATATATACCCTTCACGTATTTGGATTCGGACAAAACATGAAAACGTAATCCCCGAAATTAATGAGTGTGTAGAAATTTGGTCTAATATCTTACTCGGCTTGAACTCCGGCCAACTTTCCGGAGTGATGCGGTTGTCCTCAAATTCTTGACCGCCATATGCGAGCAGCAGTCTAATGGGCTCGCCCAGAGCCTTCCCTGGGAAATAGTAGAACACGTATTTCGGCATTGTTCTGGAAAAAAAACAAAAGTTTATCTCAATAGTTCGAGACATAGAAAAGTCCACAGATACAATTACTTGCTGAAGTAAAATATCATAATTATATTAGACCCTGAAGCTTACTTGGAAGTAGATTTATCACACATTAATTTGAAAAGTTCTAACAGTAAGTTCAAAAATTAAACAAAATATACGGATATTTGCACCTTCAAATAAAACTGTATTGGTATATGAGCACCGAATCGATTTTTTTAAATGTAGGTTGGCTTTATTATCGATAGCCGCCAAAATTTTATTTTTAGAATTATTGTCTGTCTGTGGATCCGTCTGAAGTGGGAAAACGTATAATATCCAAAAACAATTTAAATTATTATTTTAAAATTTTAACTTATACAAATTTAACTCAAATGTAGAATATTTTTCATCCCGGCAATTGTACCTGCAAAAGTTTTCCAAGCGACTCGAAATCAGTATATTTTTCGAATAAATCACGAACATGAAACACATGAATCGATTAAAATTGTTAATCTAAGAATATTTAACGACAAGCGACTTCAGGATAATTAGTATTCAGTATAATTTTCCCATAATCGTTTGGTAATCATTCGTAAAATCCATTATATTACAATCGTAATCATCTCATCACTAATCGTAAGTTTAACTTTTGAAACTACAAAGATATTCCGCTAAATTATTAGGTTGGCTATTTTTAGGTACACTAAATAACTAATTATATGAATTTTAACTAAGTCAATTTAATTAAAATTGGGAAATGTCAGTAAAAAAAACACAAAGTTTGTAAGTATCAATTACAGTTAAAAAATTTATTTACTTTTCCTACATACATACTTGTAATTTTAAAAGCATCGTTGTAGAACTACCGAAACTATTCATGTCCTTGTACATTGTGCACTTTCACACATCTGATTATACATGTGTCTGATAATTAAAAATCCATTGTAATTTCTACATTACATTATGTCAAATCAAAAGACTTGAGAAAATCCAGACAGAAGACTGATAATTTTGACATCCCAAAGTAAGTCCAAACGGATGGTAACCCCGGTTACAAATTATCTTGCCTGGCAAATGAAATGTCCCGTGTTCGATTCCCGTTACTAACATGAGTCTTTTATTTTAGAAAAACAACATTGAACGCAACGTTACGCTGTATAGAGCAAGCAATATTTTCCCATTCTAGCTTCGGTGGTTGGCCTGCGTATATGTAGCATATACTTATATTTCAGACAATAGACTCGTTCCTCCGCCTTAATATTGTTTTGATTCGGTCAAACCATGGAAAGTCAATTGCTACAGCCCAGAAAATACAAATTAAAAAAAACTATCTCATCGGATACAAAT
>DWPT01007540.1:0-10736 GCA_018251895.1 Agathymus mariae mariae | reverse complement strand
TTTGCCCAGAACGTGCAAATTGTAGAATGAGCTTCCTCCTTCGGTATTCCCAGTGCGCTATGACATGGGGTTCTTCATAAACGGTGTAAGAAGAGCTCTCCTTCAGGGCCGGCGATCCATCGGTGACTCCCCTGGTGTTGCCCGTGTCAACAGGCGCCGGTAATCGCTTCCCATCAGGTGGCCCGTCCGCTTTTTTCGTCAGCTCCTCAACATAAAAAAGGTAACTATATAAAGATTGTGTTAGTGTTATATAAGGACTTAACCGTAGTTTTACTTCGCAAATATTTAATATACAATTGTAAAAGTATCGTTAAGGGTTCCATCATTGTTTATTACCAAACGACAATCGTGGCTTGCGCGCCGTACCTAGACGTATCGACCTGTCACCCTTATACTATTCATGAGCATGCAACGGACAGGTGAAACTGAAAAGGTAACGTTGTAATTCCATGTTTGTTGTGTTACATAATTTGTTTAATAATCGGTAGTTTCCTCAATTTTAAACGTAATGTGCATTTTATAGAAAACGTAATTAAGTACTTTCAAACTGTTAGTACTTTATGACATTCGAAGTCATCATCATCAAAACGTAGCATTGAAACCACTAAGCTATCACTTTTAAATCAATTTAAGACCCAATAATAGAGTATTCGGTTCAGTCTGTTAGTTTTATAATAATGATATTAATAGATATATTTTGGTGCAACCTGCTGATAAACGGACAAGGAAATAACGGCAGGCTTGAGATCACGATTTCACTGAGTTTAGTACTATTAAGTTTAATCCGCAATTAATACATGTACAATACCGATAAAGTTTTATTTTAATGTATTTTATGGTAGTAATTACTTCTTGAAATCCAACTAAATTTACTTTATAAAACAAAAAAATGCGCACCATCTATAATGTTTTTTTTAATCCTATGTTATAAATTGTAATTATGTTCGTGGCTCTTTTGCATTAAAGTATTCAAATCTACACTTTCACGTTATAGTTAAATTCCACGATTCAATTGTTAGAAAGCACACTTCATTTCCTTAAATAAAGCGAAGTAAAGAATGAGCGAACAAATCCATACAAGGCCGACTGCCGAGCACAGGCGGCGTGGGGAGGCGCGGCGCCGCTCTGCCGGGTCACCCTCGATGAGAAATATTGCTTTATCGCGACTGAACTCAACTGTCCAATAAAATGTGTAATCTCCAGACGCTTATGGTAATGACGATTCTGTAAAGGTATTTACTATCGAGAAATATTAGAGCATCTCATTTTACTGCATCTCCTTCTGACTTTATGATTTATCACTTATGCATATTATATGGATATTTAATTTTTGCCACAACAGATAACATACTGTGCTGTTTTAAATCACAAAATTTGACCATCAGGCTGAGTGTACCGTATGCATGGCGTAAACTTAAAGAAGAGACGGTATTTCTATATCTTTAGGATAAAAATAAGGAGAAATAAATAAATTAAAATCACATACACTGTTTATATCCTCACAAAAAGATTCCATGTCATCATATACACGTGCCCAAATAGAAATACTTATTTCACTTTCACGCAAATAAGGTCCCTCTGGGATCGATGCCAGAATTTTTAGCTCACTAAATAAGGTCACTACTCACTACTACTGCTGACCCTATTAAACGCCTGTGAACGTTATGTAAGCCATCCACACCACCACAATAGATACTATGCTACTTTATCAACAAAATGATTAATTTGGTCAAACTTCCTTTGGAGTTTGACCGTGCTCGTCCTTTGACCAGGCGATTTGATTTAACTCCTACTTTTCTATTCAAATACGACCAGAGAATCTGTCTTTAGAGGTATTTTAGTACATCAAATTTAGACATTGAATCATTTTAGGTACACCTATGAATGAGACTGTAATGTATACAGAACAATCTGAAAATTACAAGTGATATTTTCAAACTCACTAACTACAAAATATCCAATAACCTGATCGTACTTATCGTACTTTTAAACATTTACACTGATCTACTGACCTAGATCCGAGCATATTTTTTTGTCTTTCTGTCTGTATTCAATTTTGCCCTAATTTATCGTCATATGTACTACCTACTGATAATTAACATTTACTATCCGACAGTAACCCCACATTACCGAAATAGACTACACTAGCATAATTTATTGACGATTACAAAACATAAAATGTTACAGTTTACGGCCACATCGAGTACCTCTGCAAACTGCCCTCTCGTTAATTTTTCATGAATTTTACCAACACGCCGGTTGGAACGAGTTGTGAAAACATGAAAAACTAACGAAACTGAAACAAACTACAAAAAGTCTGTAGAATGAAAATGTTTATATTCAAAAATAAAACCTATAATTAATCACTTCAAGTTAATGCTAATAATGATACCGAACGCTTTATTAAATTCCCGAAATATAAGTACCAATTGATACCAATGTGTCAAACAAAGTACCAAGTGTGTACGGTCGTAACTCCGCCTGTCAAACGGAGGATCAGCGGCTCAAATCCATTACAGATAATTAGATACATGTTTATTCTCAATTATTGTTTGTGATGTCTTATATACGTATAACGCTATCCACGACCAAGGCAATCTTAAGTAGAGTGAGAGCGTTTATGGCTATTATTTATAAACGTCACGGGCCATAAATAAGTCAAGCCACCCTCTAATACGATCCATACACGGACAACTCTTTAACAGGGTTTTTAATGCGACGCAAGCCTAGAGATGAACCAGCCGACGTTTATTTAAGAGGTCCCTAAACAAATATAAGCGGTCGCGCGTGGTTTTTGTTGTTCAATTTAAGTGAAACAAACATCTTGATAAGTCATCTTATTTTTTCTGCATGTTTATTATGTTTATATGTCTTATTTAATATCTAGACTACACAGCTAAATAAAATGTACTTATTTACTCAAGTACTCTAACTGTATTGTTAAGAAAGAATGTAAGAAATGTGCTGATTTGGATTTATGTATTTCCTTTTGGATAAATCATCGAAACACTTTAAATTCAAATAGAATTTGAATTGAAGCTACAAACAAGGAAAATTTAATACTTTCGTCCTCTATCTCCATAATCTCAGGACCATGACCGTGAAAGACTGTAAGCTTTTTAAATGAACAGTTAAGATAATGCAACGCATTTTGATCGATGAACACACTTTATACAAGTGCGTGCAGCGGATCGACATAGTCTACAAATACTATCCATCTCCGTCTATCACGTACAATAAAAATGACTAATCGTCAACTCGTTGCTGGTGCGATAATATTTCGGAACAATTTTCTCATATTAGGTAACTTACTTTTACAAAATTACTTATTTTCAACTTACTGTACCACTTGTAAGCAAATGTGGTGTGTTTTAATCCAACTTACAATTTATCATAACTACAATTTATTTAACTATAGGATTCCTCTTTTAAAGTTGTTCATTCATTGTTTTTGAGTCTTTTAATTTACCACAGACATCGTTCTGTTAACGATAATGGAAGAAGAGTGAAAAGTTATTTTGAATTATTTATTTAGTGGGATATTTGCATTTCTTACTTGTTAGAAACCAATTGAATAATTTAGATTATGCTTTGTAACGCGCTGTCTCAATTGATTGATCCTTTAAATGGGAACGATGACAACCCCATAGTCGAGTTGGTAGTGTCCCTGCCTGCCGAACGAGGGGTCCCAGGTCCGATTCCCGGCCGGGGCAGACATTTAAGTGATAGATAAACGTTTATATTCGGACCATGTGTGTTTGTAACGTCATATTTGTGTTTTTCCATACTTCCCACAACACAAGGGATCCTAATGTGGGGGTGTGAGGGTGTAAGCGTTTATTTAAATTTTATTTATTTAATTTATTATTTGCGTTCTTCAACTAGAAAATAATGACTCGCAACATTAAACGTGCTTCCAAAGCACGAAAGTAAACGGCGTGCATGCTCTCGTAGAAATGTACACTCAATATAATTTGTTCAGATACTTATTTATTTACGAGACATTTCAATATATAGAGATGACAAGTCACAAATATCTTTTTAATACATTAATAATAAAAAGTAGTTTTTTGTGTAGAAAATACTTATACCGATACCGTATTTTATTTAATTCAATAATATTTTTGATTACTATTATAATCTCACGGAGGCCACACGCGGCCCTGGGGCCACAGGTTGGCCGCCTCTGTCTGTACCATCACATCTACATCTATACCATATCAAGTGAAATGATCATTATGTGGGACTCGAATATACTTTTTTAGAATTCAAATATGAAAGCCTACACAAAACTTACCTCTTCTTCACTTTCAGGTGAATTTGACTTAACATTTATATTTTCATCAGCCATTTTTGAATCAGTACAATTGTCTACTTTTCTTATAACTGTATTTGCAATTACTGGGTTAGTTAAATCATTACCATTGCCCATATCTGTTGGGTTTGTTAAGTCGGGACCGAGTACATAAAGCGGTAAGCCCTAGTTATCGCGAGAAATGAAAAATATTCGCAGATACGTTTACAACATGAAGCCTTATTTTACAGAAGTTCAAAACGAACTTTGTCTGATATTTTTAATAGCATAAAAGCATAAATTATGAGTATTATTAGTCAATTATTTCTAGTGGCTAGGCTGCGCACACGCCTGATGTAAAGTATTATGCAGAAACATCAAATATATACAAGTTTCTAGAAGCTATTATATCATCGATCACACCGTTTGTCTTGCAGATCCACTAATTAACATAGAATTACTTCGAATGATACTACTTTGGTAAATATGACATGTGTATGCAGATAAATACTAACAGCAGTAGTATAATCTGAATTCCAGCATAAACACTTCACAATAAATAAATTTGAAAACAATTAAGTATAATTATAGTTAAAACAGTGTAAATAATAAATAATTATATTCACTGTGAATCAGGAGATCAATCATTTTTTATACCGAGCGTTTGGTGTTCGCATAAATGTTAAAGTTATGTGGAACCGGGCGAGAGTAATTATTTACAAAGTCATTTGATAATTGCGATTAGGTTTTCATTGTAACGTACCTGCTGCTCCCTAGAACCTCATCAATACGAGTGTAACGCAAAGCTCGTACCTGGTATGAGTATTGCTCCTAAGCATGGTTACAGTTCCTAGTTTCAATTCGAATATCAGTTTCACATTAAAAAATATGATTGATTATATCGAAATAATTTTGAATTTTCTGCAAATTCAGTTTTAATCATACTTTAGGCTTCCGGAGACATTAGTTAAACCTACCTACATGTCGTGGTCAAATGTTAGAAATTCATAAAATAATCATCTGAACAGATCCGGTTCCGCTAAGGATTAAACTTTTGTTATTATCATGTTGTTTCAAAGGATGTGCTGAAGAGTTTCTTTCACCGTTTCTTCTCCTCTATGTTAAAACACCTTTCCGAAACGGTAGTAGCAGTAAAAAATCACGCGCGTAAGTGAAATTACGGAATACCTACATGATTAAATGATTTTGAATTTTTGAATAAAAATTTTGAAATGAATTTACTTTTTAATTTAATAAACGCAATGTTGTATAGATCATGACATGACATATTGTAACATTTCATGAAATAGCCAATAATTACACTATACCCATCAACTCCACGACTACAATCGGACCACACACAACCATGAAATTAAATAATTAATCTAAAATACTATTTCTTCATTATAATACAATTAAATTCCTCTTTGGCTATATTTGAAGTATTTCCTGTGTCGCACTTCCGTTATTCTAGAGTTTTGTATAAAATCATCGACGAGATAAACCAAAAATGAATCATTGATATGCAGACGCACGTACTGAGCTTTTGTTTATTAGCGGAAATAGCAACCGTCAATAGGGTTGGCAATAAAAACGTATTACAACGGATCTAGTATAATATTAAATAATAATGGGTTTCTCCGTAACTGCATAGAATATATATAATTGAATTACTATTTTTGATCCATGATAATCCGAGTATATATAAAATTATTATATTATGCACATTGTATAATACATATGACTGCAGAACTCAATTCAAAAGCAATATAATATTAAGTGGTCCATATGTAGCCATATCGTTTGATGTAAGTCATAAAAATATTGATTAAAAACAATTATTCGTTCAAGAATAATAATTTACAGTACGAAAAACTATTAAAAAATGACATCCCTGTTGAACGCATGCAGGTAATATGCATCATGAACCCGTAGTAGGCTTACAGTGGCCGGACGCGACACGCGTCCGTAACGCGACGTGGACATACGCAACCCAGGTTCCGTCAGTACGTCGACTACCGCAGTCGGCATACCCACCACTGCGGACATAATATTCTTCCTAACCACCAACAACAACAGTCGTACCAATAGGATAAATCAGTGCAATAAATATTATGTACCCGAATAAAATACGGCAGTGATTTCAGTGTTGTATTTGCAAGCTGTTTGAAAATGTGCAAACATCGCGTTCTTGTTCCTCTAGACACAGCTGATACAGGTATGATTTTCTTTATTTTAGCACTAATAGTTCTTCATTTAAGATTGTCAAAATTAATTTAAAATCTTTAATTATTTTTATAAATATATAATAAACTATTAAAATACATCTCAAAGTGTTTGTTACGAGTAACAGTGTTAATGTCGTGGGTATTAATTAGTGTGTATAATATAAAAATGAAATGTTTAATAATACGTTTATTAACAGCAAAGAAGCAAGTTTACCGCAACTATAACATATAACATTCAATTAAAATGTAAAGTCGAACTCCTTTACCCGATTCATAGTCTCAATTGTCTTAAATCAGAAACCCATTTATTTATATTGAATGGTGCCGTCACACATGTGGTAACCATTAATTTAAGCCATGCGATGTACGGCTCTATTGTCGAATGCTGTGTATTGTGCACAGAATACGGGATGCGGAAGCCGTTAGCGGGTACAAATTAACCCTGACGGGACGCGGCAGGAGTGTAATAGTGATATTGACAGATGCGGTCCGAGGGACCGCAGTGGTTCGACGCGTCTCCGGCACGCGCATGCGCCACACCGCACGCGTATTCATTCCATTTTAAAAACATTTGAGGTACACGAATCATTGTATAGCAACCCGATGACCAAAAAAGTGTAGTTTTATAATTTTTGAAGAGTTAGTGCTTTTATGGAAACACAGCTCGTGCTCTGGAGCAGGTGAGGTTGTATGTCTATAAGTGGCTTTATATATGTATTTAGTATTTCATTGTCCAAATTTGTTTGATTTTACCAATCCTATCAAACTGTGTTTTTGCCAGCCATTTTACGCCTGCATGGAATCTAACCTTTGATATGAAATATTCAATAATAAACACAGTATTATTCACGAATTAATGTAGTAGGTATAGCGGTAAAAGTTTAAAGTTATTAGGTATAATCTGCTAATTTGAACTTCCTTGGTGCCTATCCGCTTATCGGACATAGCATTTTTTTTAATTATACCTACACAATATTAAAAAAAATAAAAATTATAGGTTATATATTAAACAGTACTTAATGAATACAGATTTATACGTTTGTTTATTTTTTATTTATGTAGTGTAAAATTTACATCTTTAAATTAGTGTAATGTTAGTTACAGATGTCGACTTTTCACCATCATTAATCCCCTCATACCACTGCCCCATCGTCCTTACGACCACCATGTGTTTTCAGTGTGTATATTCACCTTATTTTACCGACCTTGTCAGCAACATACATCTAGGTAATTTTTTGTATATCAATAGCATAGTACTTTTCAAATGATGATCAAATAATTACTAAAATGTATACACACTTAGAATGCAATATAGGATACCTAATGTATATATACTTTCGTGGTAATAATATTGATATAGCTAACAGAAACTCACTCTAATTCAATTTTTTATCTGTTTCAATTTCCTGTCAAAGAATTATGATCAAATTATTTGATCACACCTTATATTATTACAACACAACTTTGTTTTGTTGTAGGTTATTTGCTTAGATTGAATGTGAAAGTACGTGAAACGTTAATTAACATAATATGTGGTAGGAACATTGGGATCATGGGCGTCTAGGGTCTACTTGTTCACCGAACTGACCCTTTATTCTAACTTTAATGAACCACATTTAACAACGTGGAGTACCATCAGGCTCCCACATATTATCAGAATATCCGGTCCTTCACTAACCTTTATAACCTAACTTCATGTAACATATTATTATTCTATTCCAATTTGTTACCATTTCAACACATCCAGTTGTATTGGATTATATAAATGTTTTTTAAACTCATTTACGAATATATTCTCATACTAGCAAATCCCCTCGCTTCGCTTCGAAAAAACTACCTTAACCATCTGCATTTTTCTGGATTAATTAATAACTTTTTTATTTACAAACGGATTGCAATGACGTATTAATTGCGCTTACTATAATACATTAGTGAAAACCAGAACGAAATCGGTTAAGCCATTTCCGAGATTAGTACGACAAACGCACAGACAAAAAATATTATTAATTAGTTTAACACTATTTTTAAATCGATACGTATAATAAAATTCTAACTGATCACTTTCTGTAGACGAACGATATAAGAGAAAAAACATTATTAGGGGCCTTTATTAATGCAACAGAACCCAAAAAATAGTTGTTAAATTTTTTGTCTCTTTGTCTGTGCATTTGTTCGCGCTAATTTCAGAAACGGCTTAACCGATTTCATTCTGATTTTCACTATTGTATTGCAATAAGCATTACTTAATAATTGTTTCATTGCAATCCGTCCATAAATAAAAATGTTATGAATTAACATGTTTTTCTAATGCACAGAACGAGACAATCCCAGAAAAATGCAAATTCTCTAAAGATAGCATCTCTACGCTTAAAGAAGCGTAACGTCGTTTTTCCGAAGCAAAGCGAGGGCATTTGCTAGTTCAATAATAAATTTTTCTCTCTTTTTGGTTTAACTAAAACATCCATTATGTTAATTTTTGGAACCTGACGGGTTATTGAAGTATAATGACTTCATGATTTTTGTGTAATTCAAAATGACGCATAGTATTTGTATATATGTATTGTAGGAATTCAATATTGGCAGATTTATTGACGTCACATAATTTTTAAATAGAATAAAATCAATATATATTTTAATTAAAAAACTGTACACTGCAAAATTTTGTAACACCTCTTATTCCTACCCTCAACTTTTCACGCTGGTAGCATGACAGATTAGACACTTTTAAAATACCTTGCTAACTTGATATCACAGTTTTTGATAATAACATTTATCTATGTAATAAAAATGATAGTATGTATATATTTGGTCGGATTATGATATTCGTAGCGTGACTAATGTGCCTGAATGTCTGACATGTGAACGCATTTACCAGTTCGTCGTTTGACTGTACCAACTCTTGCATGTCCTTATTAATTAATCTATTAGTTGATTAGACACGCTGTATGTTGTCCGCTAAGGTCACAAGTTTTATTTCTACAATTATTTTGCGTTGCTGAGTTATAAGATAATCTACTTTCCATCATACGTACACATACGACGTACATAGTTTCCTATTCTTCCCTATATCATTAACATAAACGACATATTATTCCGCGCTCGGTTCCGCTACGATTATATCTGAAATTACATGTAATTGTCAGCATTAATGCATACTTCATGGATACACATAAGTACACATACAGTTATTTGGTGTGTACTATCAGATGTGAATGATACATTTGTGCTCTAGACATTAGTCCCCAATTAAGATTTCATCATTTCGGATTCTGTCTCGTAGAGAAATACCGAGCAACACTACCTCCAAAGCACGCTGCGTGACTTTGGGCTTATGTATAAAGCCAATGCTAAATTACCAAGTCTCAGATAGTCGCTGGCAAACACGCGTAGTTTCCCGAACTACAGCCCATCCGAGTTCAAACCAACGAGTGACTTCCGTCTAGCAGATGTAGACAACCAGACAGACAGCATCGGTGCATAAAAATAAAAAATAAGTTTATGTTCAACTCTTTCTATCAAGTTAAGACCGCTTCCGTGAAAAATAATTACTTAAACAACAATAATAATAACGTTTACATATTATATCACTTTACAATTTTCAATACAGTTTCCAATGCAAGTGCACGTGGCCAAGAATTGGTCACGATCATTCGATCGATACTGATTAAATATTGACATTCACTTGAACCGTCTCGTCTGTCATTAATTCAGCATGGTTACAGACTTATTACGACAATGTCTTAAACTTTTATTAGGTATTTTTATTTAATTGACAGCAACACGAACTTTAAAATTAATATCTGATTATATTGATGTTGTAATATGTATCGGTGATGTCAAATTTCTACCAGTTGTATTGCAAAGTAACAAAATTAAATTTGTTTTTCACAGTTTACCTGAATATAGCCTAATTGTATACTTAGTTGTACGCTTGTCATAAAAATTATAAGTCATTCAAATATAATTTTTGTTATCATCACACATCACTATGAATATTTTGTTGATCTCTTAGGATTTCATATCACATACTCCAAAGTACTTATAAATTTAAATCATCTTTTAGAATATTTTTTATTGTGCGACTTAAGTGTAAGAATGTTATTGATTGTAATCAGTGGGTGGTTATCAAACTAAAGATACATTGCTTTCAAACAATTTAGATGCATATTTAAAAACTAGCAAAACTACCTTACGTTTAAAAATGCCTGCATTTT
>DWPT01007539.1:0-10737 GCA_018251895.1 Agathymus mariae mariae | reverse complement strand
TTCCGGCTGGGGGCTTGAGAGCCAGTACCCTCTTCTTTTTTACCTTCTTCTCATTTCCTGGCCGACAACGCATCAGTTATACCTTTGATTTTGCTGATGTCCATGGGCGACGAAGACCACTTACCATCAGGTGGCTCGTCTGCTCGTTTGTCAGCTATTACCATAAAAAAAAAACCTATAGATAATCTTTTTTAAATGTTGCTATTGCAAAATATCTACTAAGAAATATAACTGACAAACTGAGCGAAGTCGAGCCACTATTATACAAAGATGTTTCAAGGAATTATGGACTTTGGGCCAGATCTTTGTACAGTATTTAAGTAGATAGTTGAATTGACCCTGAACCGATTCCGATCGTCAATTTCTTTTTTTTTTGTTTATTTAACCGCGTGAGCTCCGATTGTCCATACTTTTGATTTTTACTGGATAATTAGGTCAAATTTTAAGCACCATTTCTTATTACATATTTGGAACGGGAAGCGAGTATCCCCTATTAATATGTTAAGTGACTTATTTATAAATATAACTTTAATGTTCATGTTTTTATTAGACAAAGCATATATATAATTGCAGAAAAGTTTAAGTTTGCTTTGTCTATTAAAAAATATTCATTAATAATTATTTTCTTTACTTGTTAGTTAACATACTATTCTCACTCATAGTCAAGTTTAATGGTTCTCATTGAACTCCGAGAGGAAGTGACTTGTTACGACAAGTACACGTACTACTATATTTGTTGACGTAAAGCGCGAGCTTGTCTAAACCGACAGTCCCAAAAGAGGCGCGCTAAAACTGACAGGCAATGGCAACATCCAGCAATATTTTTAAACATATCAGATAAAGTCCGCCCTGCCTTCCATCTCTATGACATTTTTCTAAGACTAAATTATATATATTTTTGTCTATATATTTAAGATCCATTAAATATAAAGAGTTTTCTCTGAACATGGATGGCCTGGTTGGACAAAAACGGTATTTTTTCAATTATAGTTACTCTTCAATATCTGCGTATTTGGTTATATTATTGTTAATGCATGACTGTGTCCCAGTATCAAGTAGTTAGAAAGGACGATATTTGCAACTAATTCAATACTTATTCAAGCACTAGCAAATACCTTCGCTAAAAACTACCTTACACTTAAAAATAGCATCTGCATTTTTCTTGTTCTGTGAATTAGAAATACATGTTTGTAATCATAACTTTTTTATGTATGAACATATTGTTATAAAACAAGCATTAAATATTAAGTAATGCTTACTGCAATGCATTAGCGAAAACCAGAACGAAATTGGTCAAGTCGTTTTTGAAATCAGCGGGAACAAACGTACAGACAAAAAATGTAACAACTATTGTTTTGGGTTCTACTGCGTCAATAAAGGCCCGTAATAATGTTTAGTCTCATATATTATTCATATACAGAAAGCGATCAGTTAGAATTTTATTATTAGTATAGATTGAAAATATCGGTAGATATTATTCACAGACACACAACTTTTGCTAACATGCTTCATGCCTCTGCCCGAAACGTTAATGTATTTAAGGCCTAAAAATAAATAGGATGTCGAAAGTGTCAACTGAAATGACATTGGCAAAGAAATTTTATTACTTGGGTGAGGTGAAGCGTGCGTCAATCGTAGGCCAAAGCGAAATTTTGAAATAAATACAGTAACGAAAGAAATACACCTCTATTTGTTGTAGTTTATAAAATATAATTTACCAAACTGCTGATAAAATAATTTTAAATTATTGTACCTGTAGACTACATATTTTTATCGGTTTCATCAAAATAGCAATCAAGATGAACTTGGAATTGAATTACGGAGAGCTGAAAGATAATGAGGAATTCGTTCACATATGCGAGAATCTCAAGGAGAATCTAATTGAAGTACAGAAAATCTTGGACCAATTGCTACCACTTAAAGCGCAGTATAACAAAATGTGTCTTCCGGCTCAGATTGAGCTAGATCTGTTTTTCGCGTTTACTTTGAATTCGCTACACTGGATTCACCTTCGCATACAGGGTATAGATCCAACTAAGCATCCAATAAAGGATGAGCTACAGAGGATAAAAGCGGCCATGATGAAATGGCAGGAGTATAAATCTCGCGATAAGCGACCCACAGTCAACGTCGAAGCCGCTAAAAGGTTTATTAAAAGCGGTTTGTACGACCGGTATCGTAGTGGCGAACCGCCGAATAAGAAAATACTATTAGACAAAGAAGAATGACCCAATGGTGATATTTTAAGGTATCATAAAGACTGATCTTACTGTATTCTGTTCTTATTAATGTTATCCATGTATGTAAACTGCATGTACTCAGTGTTTGTTATTTTAATTAATTATGTAGTAAGGTTACCATATATTTATTTATATAGACTGTTATCTTGTACTGGTCTATCGATACACTTATTTGCATTTTAGTGACCGATTCAGTAACTTTATATATTATTTAACTTGCAAAATCTTGATAATGTGAAAAATATTTATATTACAATAATGCATCGCAAGTAGTATCAAATTGTATAAAGTACATTTTGTCTTTATTAGTCATATGTATTTAGGATTAGCAAGTCATATTTTCTTTTCATACAATCTATATTACATTTAACTGCATACATAATAAACAACAACTTAGCTTATGATTTTATTATCATTGGTTATACAAATTCTTCAAAACATGTGATAGCTGTAACTTCTTTAGTTACCCACTGTGTTAATTGTTTGATCTAATTATAATTTGATAAGATGTCTAAGCCAAACATGTAATGATATGTATAAATTTGGGATGGTTATTAACTCTTAAATTGCATATTAAAACCTTTCTAACCTTGGATGGAAACTTGATCATATTACATAAAAATTTTAATTTTTTTTTTATATCTTACTTATATACTACTTTACACAAAATGTTGTTAATTTTCATACCATCAGTAATATAAGTGTATGAATTATATATTATTATAGTTACTAGTTTTGTATTTTAATAAATAAGAAATAAAAACACTTATTTTTGTTACTGAAATGTATTTGTAGTTTTCATGTAACATTGAACCAACCTTGCGGGTTTTTTAATTGCATATGATTATGCATAATTTTCATATTTAATAGTTACAAAACAGCTGGCCATTGAAATTACCCAATATCAATATTTGTAGAAATATATATCTTTTTATCGCCTACATTACTTTGCATATGCTTTTATTTTGACAAGTAAAATTAAAATTTTGGTAACATTACTTGCTCACAAATAATTTTTTACTTATTAATTTTGATCAAGATATTTCATATATTCAATTAAACAGTATCTTTACAAATAAAACATCTGGAATTATTATTAAGATTTTATTGTGACTAAAAAATTGATTCTATCATATTATTATACAATATATTCACAGTTATAGGAATGTTTATATGATAAAAGTAAATAAATAAATATTGTTCTCTTAAAAATTAAAATAACTGTGAATTATTTAAACATGCCTAGATTACAATATTATTGTAATTATTACACAGGAATTAACCATCACAACACAAAGTTTGAGTTCTTTTTTCACAATTGAAAATATAAATTTATTTTATATATGATAGTAAGTACTATTACTCTTATATATCCTGATAAATACTGTTACAGATTAAAAAAAAGTACAGGTATCCCAAAGGTTATAAAAATAAATAATCTAACTTAACTCTTAATGGCACTACAATCTTATAAAATTATCAGTACCTCCATAAAATGCAATATTCATAAGTACTTATTTGATTTATCAAATAACTTGATCATAATATAAAACGAGACACAACAGCCTTGTTTTAAATTAAGTCAAAATAATTTTATTCCCATGGATGTAGAAGTCAAAAAAATTATTTTATGTTACAAGTAAAATATAAAAATACAAGTTAGGTATAACAGTTGTCCAAAATGTTGTCTTAATATCAACAATAATAATTGTATAATAACTAATATTATTTGCTGCTTAAAATTTGACTTAGAATCATAGTTCAACTTGCAAAACTAACCCTGCTGCAGAAATGTTATCTCCAGCACCAGCAGTTAATTGCGCCTCTGTGCAGATCAGAACTGGAGCAAGGCAAATCTGTACTTCATCACCATTCAATACTTCATTCCAACAAGCTACTGGCTCTGATGGCTCAAAGAAAACTCTGCTGTTGTTATCATTATCTGCCGTTGTTGAGAAGCTATCATCCAGCAATAATTTAGCTCTTTGAAGCTCAATATTCTTGCTGTTACAAACATATCTATGAGCCGTCAGAGATGCTTTTGCAGCTGCTGCTTTAGTTCTCTTCCACTCCGAGTTCTGAACTGTTAAAATGGCTTGATAAGCCAGAGTGTGAACATGAATTCTAGTTACTTTTCTTTTGCTTTCATGTTCTTTGTTCTTTTGTCTAATAAGCTGGAAAAGGCTACGCATTTGATCAAGAGCTGTAGCAATCCTAGGATTTGAATCGGCAACGACCACAACCTTTCCTTGTTCTAGAACACTATTCAAATTGGAGAGCTCCTGTTCATTCATGCCAACAGAATCAACATAGGGTAACACTTTTGTTGTGAGGTGTTGAAGCAATTCTAGATCCACATAACTTGCCATTTCAAAATGAGATAATGTGTTTTCTGGCAATTTTAAAATTTGTTGTTTTACTAAGTCCAGTCGTTCAGCTCTTAAATCTGAAATTTATATTAAATTAAATAATTTAATATGTGTAAGCAAATTCTACAGCACAAATATATATATAGCTGACAAATAAATGGATGGGCCACCTGATGGTAAGTAGTACCATGAACATTCTCATTACCTGAGGCCTCACCCAATGCATTGGCAATAACAATACAAGCTAGAGACATGTTTAGTTAAATAGAATACATTTAAAGGTTTCGACTTTAAAGTTGTATCTCAGCTTCAAAAGGTGCTGTGACTGTGAACTGGTGACTGTAAAAACTTTTAAATTTTTACATGGGCTTTATAAAAGCAATTTCACAATAGTAATATAAATAATATGTATATGACACTATCTGATATTATCAGCACCAATAAAGATCAAATGACACATGATATTTTAATAACATTGTTTTTTAATTTCCAGATTTTGCATGAAAATGATTATGCTTTTGTTGATGCTATTAACATTCTCTTTAATGTTTTAATGGCAACTGTCCTTTGTTTGAGTGTTATTTAGTATGTCACAATCAGTAATAAAACCAATTACCAAACTCCTTACATCCAAATACATTTGTTATTACCAACCAACACTAGCTAAGTAGTATATAATCATGTTTATTGTAACTAATTTTCCAGATAATGTTCCTTGAGTATTCGTAGCTACCTACTGAAACTTATGCAAGGTTAATAATTTTATGATTGAGTGACCACACAGCATAAAAGAATATAACCCAAACATATTTTAAATAATAAAAAAGTAAATGACCTTAATAGTCAACTATATTTTATTCAAAACTGACAAAAAATCTTTACCAACCAACTGAAGAGTGAAGAATAGAAGTTCTTAGTTGCAAATAACTTTTATATTTCTAAGAAATAAAATTTTATAATAAATATAAAAACAAGCATTTAATTAGATTATATATTTACCTTTACCATTATGGTTAAATGGGAAATTATCCATCATCTGCAGTCCACTAATAACTAGCAAATGAGGGTCAAAGGTATTCAAATGTTCCCCAAGTTTCTCAAGGGAACTCAGCAGAGGATTGTTCTCATCATTGTGCATTATATATCTGTTTGCTCTTGGAGCCTTATAGATGCCAAAATATGCATCAGCTTTATACTCCAGTATCATGTGTACATCATCTTTGACATCTTCATTGCCATTAACACCAACAATTTCTATTCCTTTTGGAAGTTCTCCTTTGAGCTTGGAGCTCATCTTAGCAGCTAACAAAACTTTCCAGCCCTCTGTATAAAACCTCCTGGCCATCAAAGGGGCATTGCCGCCAATGGCCCATCTTGTATCATCCAATTTTAAGGCCCTAGCTACTAGTTCATCATAAAGTTTGCTATTAGACATAAATCGTCTGAAACATACAATTACAATTGTAAATTTATATATCTGCCAAACAAGATCCAGCACCCAGGCAGATATTAAGGTGTTAATTACGAAAAATAGCAAGACCATCTAAGCATTAATATTAGTTAGTAACATATATAGATAAAATAGTATTAATTGTACTCTAAAACAATAAAATTCAGTATGTAACAGACAGTAAACAAGACAGTCTTTCAAACAATTTCTTTCAGACAACCTGTGGGAAGAGGCATTGTGAAAGGAGAAATACAATCACATTATAATATAAAGTTGTCTATAAAAAATTTATAAACAGGAAAGTACGTGTTTGTTAAATCCATAGCACACAAATAATATTAATATGAAGGTGTGACTACATAAATATTAAATATTGTTACATGTAAGTACTTAAAATTGAATGTTAAATACAATGACAAGCAAAAATAATTTCAATAAATTTAGCAACTCATTCAAGAATCTTGTAATGTAAGGTAATTAATTTTTAAAATATTTAAATGCATGTAAATTTAAAACTTACTCAGCAGCTGCACCATGTTTGAAAAAATATGTAAAGCTTTTCAAGAACTCATCCATGTTAGTTATTTCATTAAAATGTTCGGGATCACCTCTCAATTGCCGGTGATCGAGAAGAGACGTCGCGTTAACAAACAGATCTTGACAAGCACCATACCCTACAGCTACCCTAGGTTGTAGATCCCCAGTTCCTACCCTGCTGTCATTCTCCAAAAACAACAGATGGTCCTTAACTGACGTCAATCTCACATCTCCCATCTCATTTTTACGATAATACACCGCGTAGAACACGGCACAAAAAGATAAAATAGTACCTAATTTGAAGGGTGCACTGGCCATTTTGTGTATAAAACTATTTTTAAGTGGATATTAATTGGAATGCTTAGATGAATTTATTTTATAAGAGATCCACGTCACCTCATTTTAAGAGTTGTTTAAATAATAATTTGGAAATAACGCTTAATGTAACAAACGACTAAGTACACGGTCATTTGACTGTCAGTCAGTGCTTGCGTTCCACCTAACGCTCAGAATATCCAAAATGTACCATAAGCCGTCCCACAAGACTATCGCGGTCGTTGTGATCGCGATGATGAAAACGTCATTATTGACGTTATTATTTTCGCTCACGCCGGCCACTCAACCACCCATGTCGAAAGCTGAGTCGAAGTAGGCGTTGAAAAAGTGGGCAAATTTATGAAGTTTAAAATTGGCAACTGAAAAAATTACATGTGTGTAATTGGGTATGTGTAAAAATTTTAAATTCACAATTTGTAATATATAAAAGAAAAGCAGTATAATTAAGTTTTAATTTATTATATACTATTTTTGAATAAAATGTGATAGTTTTTTTTTTCAATTGACCTAAAATGACTTTCGAATTCTTCATCTGAAGAATGATTAATAACACTTGTAATCAATAATACGTTGTCTAAGTTTTCGCTTTCCACGATTTTGTAAAACTGCATTCCATTTTTCATCTGAACCAGATGAAGTACATTCTGGAGTATAACTATGATGAACTAACAAATATCCAACTGTCTCCATAACAGACATTTTGATTATCTTATAAATCACTTTATTAAAGTAAAATATAAAAAATGTAATAGTATTTTTTTCAGTATAAAATAAGTTAATCAATAATTATTAAATTTGATGGATTAATATTTACAAATTACAACGTAACCTCTTGTGTTTTCGATTTAATTTCTAATCCATTTCTAATTTTAACGCAACGCATAAAATACCTCACAACCCATTTCTCTTGGGTTTATGATGAGAACGTTCACAAGCTAATACAACGGACAAAATTATCGTCGTGAGAATCGTAGTCGTTATGATCGTTAAGTGGAACGCACGCACTTTGCGCCGTAGTACTTTTACTGACAAGGACACGAAACGATGTACGATGTTGTCAAGTATCAACTGTCATGTTTTGAAGTCAATAGTCAGTCACAGAGTATAACAGAAAATTTCACTGAAAAAGACAAGCTTTAAGTATATACTGTTTGTAAATTTTATGGCATAATTAAAGAATTAAGCCATCTTTACTTTGTAATTATATCCATAAACATAACATACTAACGTAATAGACGAACACTCTTTTCATCATCGGGTCATCAAAACATAAATGTGCATCTATGTGAAACCAACACTTGTTGAGTGACTTTTAGTGATGTCAAATTCACGTCCATGTATATATCACGACCATTTCATCACGGGTTTTTTGCTAGTTTATTACGTTCTATTTCATTTCTAGTATTCTTTCATTTCATGCTATTTCTAGTAACTTAACTTTACTTCGCTTTAGGAAACCTAACCTTATTTGGACGGGATTCTTTATATTAGCATATCTCTTTATTTGTCAATTTATTGAAATAAAATGTGAATAAAATTTACTAAGAAAACAATAATAACGAAACTTATTGTTTTTAATTAATTGTTTGATGTAAATCGATATAATTTATTGTACTTGGAAATGAACCAACTTACAAATTTTGTAATAGTAGTATTCTATAATCCTTCAATAAGATGTCGATGATTTCATTGAATGAAATAGTTGCCCTCAATCACAATTTTTGTGAGGAACATTAGAATCCATTTTTCTATTTGAACTGTATTTATAGGAAACCTAGAAGTAGTAAAATTAGTGAATAACTGTAATATCACACTCACAGGACATTGTCATATCATACTAGTAATAATAACATATATAAAATTCGCAAAATTTTATCAGTCTAAGGAACTAATGCTATGCACTTTTATGACAGTGTAATCTACTTTTTGTCCAATATATTTACAAGCCGTAACGGATATGAACAAATCTATGTAAAACAAAAAATACTTATTTATACCTATTTAAAAATTATTCATAACATTACTCCAGCTCTAATTTTCCAGACAGAGCTTCATGTCCTGAAATCGAGGCGGCGGTAGACCGGTACTCTGGTCTATCAACATTCGACCTAAGATCTTTATTTCCATAGGTTTGCCCACTGCTCGACGAAGAAGGTCTAGTAACCAAAACGGTCTCTTCCACATTTGTGCTACAGTCAGGAATGTTCCTTGTGCCGAATTTAAGTGATGTAATACACGCGGTAGGAGGCTCGGAGGTGGAAACACCCATGCTAGTGGAAAATTCCATTCGCGACTGTTCGCATTGCAGAAATGGGCTACGGGGTCTAAACTGTCCTTCGTATCTTTTCAGAACTCTTGTTTCCTTGCTGACAAACAAGTCTATCAAAGGAGGGCCAAAGTGATGAAATATTTTCTTGACTGCCGATTGTAAGAGGTGCCACTCGGGGGCAATCTTTCCCCTCGATAATTTGTCCGCAACGACGTTGTACTTGCCCAGCAGGTATTGTGCTGAGATAAAGATGTTCCAGTTATTTAAAATAGTTAGGAGTTGATAGGTCATGTTGAGAAAAGCCATGGATCGTGTACCTCCTTCTTTTTGTACGTAGGATATGACCGTGCGGTTGTCTGATTGAAAGATCAGGTGGCGTCCTTGCAGACGAGATTTGAACATCCTTAATACTGCTATGACCGCATACATTTTGCGATTGCAGTGCCAATGCTATTGATGGGGTTTCCATCTCCCCGATGTTGCTTGGTCGTCCACCTGTGCACTCCACCTGTATGTCATCTGTAGGCTCAAGATCACTTGGGTCTAGCGAACGGGACACGTCAGTGTCGAGTTTAAAGTATCTCTTAAGAATTCTAAACATGGAATCAGATGACTGAAGGTGGCTTTAGTCCAACGGACGAGACACATCAGTTTCGAACTTAAAACAGCTAGGGCCTATGGCGCAATAAACATGACATCGTCGTCTAGATCGCCTTGGTCCAGTAGATGAGTTATGGCACAAGAGGACTCAAAAGGCTTACCAAGCTATACATGTAGCCATCGTTGCAAGTTGCAACTCGCCATCTGTCAGTAAACTTAATACAACGACACAGAATGGATGCGTTTGAGCGTAGACATAATATTAGAGACGAAACTGTATTGCTTTCAACTTCTTTGAGAGATGGCCGGTTATCTGACCGAACATAGAACACTTGATTTATCACATATGAGTCTAAATTGAAAGCAGAATAAGAAATCCGTTTCAACTCCTTAAATCAAGGTTCATACGTAATTGGTTTTATGAGATAATGAATGAAAACAACACCAGTCAGTCTCACAATCAAGAAAAAAACGTTTTTAAAACGAGCGTGATTTTTATCTGCAGTCAGTGCACATAGGTCCATAATGAATCTTATCCGCAACTTAGCAAAGTTTGCTAGAATATATCTTTCAGCCTCTGTAGCAGCGTATACAGCTAGACTTTTTTGAGAAGCTGGCCTTGTATACGCAGACAGACGAAACCGTTTGTTGCTGCTCAATGTAAATATATTGGTATTAATTCATAATAATTTGCCTTTAGTGCAATACGAGTATTAATTGTGTTTGTGTAGTAAAAAAAATATTTTATTTGTTATTTGGGTTAAATAATATGCATCGTGAAGTGCAAACGTCGTTTCTAAAATCCGGTATCCGGTCGGATACTCGTCCATTATCCGTTTCATCTATATATATATATATATGGACCGTTTATTTTGAAAGTGGTGTAAGTCCATTTTTGAGAAAAATAAGCTATCACGTAATTCATGCTTAATTTAA
>DWPT01007538.1:0-10737 GCA_018251895.1 Agathymus mariae mariae | reverse complement strand
CTCCACAGTGCCCCCCGCGCCCCGAGCCCCGCTTTACGACCGTAAACAGATAGATGCTAGAACTAACACAGTAACAGCCACACTAGAACTTCACATCTAACGATCTCAAACTTTATTATTAGACCGAATGCCGTTTTGCGGCCTATGGAAACGTTTCAGGGATACGCCAGGTACGCTATCGATGTGTGATTACGACATATATTTTTCACAGTTATCTTGAGCGGTTACGAAACTAGACATTATTAGGATTTCGTGTGTGATAAAAACAATACAGTTCTGGGGAGAAATAACGCGTAGTTTATGATATCGCCGATGGTAGGAGAAGCTGAAAATGAATTTGAAACTAATCTCAAGCTGTCTGGTGGGTTTGCTAAGCATTAATTTTGACTCCATGATTCATGCCTTATGATTGGCAATGAAATTACTAATGAAAAATGAATAGTGCGTAATGAAATTACTACACGGCGTTAACTTTAAAATGATGTAGAGTCCTCGCTTCATAGTCTGACAAAGTCAACGATGAACCTGTCACTGCGGTATTATGATAGAATATTTCCTTAAATCGGACGTACTTTGTCCGATAAATTGGAAGGTGGACGTCGGGTTTCGCAGTTCACAAATATACAAATATGACCGTCACAACAGGTGTCGAAAGTAACGATGGTCAGCTCTCGGTGGTGATGCAGTTGAAACTGGAGCACGACGACGAACCAACTGACTTTTTGACGACCCGAAACCACTTAAATTCTCAACAGGTTTGTTTGACCGGAAGTAAATGTATTTATGCATATTTTCTGTTGACTTTGACCTCATTTATTTACATGAGAACAACAAATATTAAGCTCTGTACTCGTAATTTCGGTTTAAAGAATTTTATCGTCTTAAGAAATTATACAAATTTCATTTGTAACACAAAATTAAAGTAAACAGCAACAAAAAACCAAAACATTGTGAACCATAACGTAATATGTAGAAAGTTTAAATACCATACTTCATGTACAACAGGTGGTCTCATCGCTCAATTAGCGGTCGTAATGAAATAAATAAATAAATGTATGTAATTTATTAGTCATTCGAAATTAAATTAAAATAGATTTAATTTTCATACTTTTGCTAAGGCTTTCGTTTTAAAAATGTTTTTTTTTTTTGGTTCAGTAGTTTTATTTATATATATTGTCGCCCCTTCATACATTATGCTTTTGATCAATATTTAGTTCTGGGGGCAGGAACGTTATGATATCTGTATTTCTTAGCAGTTCGGTTTGGACCTATGTAGTTTTTACCAATAATTTCCAAAATTATTGAAAAAAATATACAACACATTAACTACTTATTAAAAATACATAAATTACCTTTTTCACGGCACAGGGTAGGATCACTAAGCAGTGCTTTGTTGGCTCGAATAGAACTTCCATAAAAATTAACACTGTGGCTAGGAGTCGTAAGTGTGTGTGTGGCACCGTTTGTACTACTTCGTCTACTACTACTACCGAGTTAAATATAATGAACAAGTAAAACAGGCACGGCAAAGCGTCGACGTCATAATTGACACAGGCGTCATATTTAACTAAATTACAATGATTGTTTGTAAACTTATATTAATTACCAGATTCAAATAAAGTCCGTGACGTATTGCGGATATCAACAAACCGTTTTCTTATCTGACAACAAACGTCTACACAGTCACCTGTCATTTAAGTGTGCGTCAAGGTGAAGTGTTGCAACACTCGTATTGTGCCGTGTTAACCGAGGCACCCACTCGTGCTTCGTCGTCGTACTAGTTGTGGTTCAAAGCGATTTAAATATTTGGTTTTTAATTTATTCACATCGCGATGACCGTTTAAAATGTACGTAGTAGTGAACACAAATATATTTTAAAAGGCAATTATATATTTGCGTTTACGTCAAATCATCATATGTATATTTTATGGATATAAACAACTTCATTAACTCTAAAAATAGTTTCTAGAAACAATAATAAGAACTAACATCGCAACGATGTACTCGTTGCAGCATGAATGACAGTCTAGGCGTTATTTCGGGCAACAAAGGAAACATAATTGTTTTCAACATTTTCCTGTTTATTCGATGAATGTAGTCGGTTGCGTAACCCATATAAGTTCCTTTTAAACTGTTTCGATATGCAAATAACTGGTTTTATTGGGCAACGCACTAATGCGCGAATGATAATATAGCTTTTGCACAAGTTTTATAGGGCCCAAATTAATATGCCTGTAACGGATAAACGATGTTATTTTAATGCATGATAGACACGTTGCATAATATTGTAGTCTGTGCTCATATCGTCGACTGTGCGGTTCTGAGGACGTCTCGTGACAGATAAGCAGTTATTGATCTCGGTTACAACATCTTAGACGGATTAGAGTTACCTATAAATGTATATTCTTGTGTCTTCGAGCACTCGAATACATTTTTTGTTTTGTAAATCATATAATTTAAAGATCCCTGTTTGTAATAGTTTCCCAGTAGTGACATATAACTAACTATCGTGAAGTTAATGTTAAAGAACGTTTTGTGGAATTGGTTACAAGCGACAAGTTCAAGATACAGGAAACTTAGTCGAGGCAACAATAACACGACCGGCGCAGGAGAAATCGTACGCAAACAGGCAGAGGAAGCCTCACGATACAACAATATCATGTTTGTTTGTTTGTTTGTAGCGGCGCGTGCGCAATGTCGCGGAGGCACGCTGTAGTTTCCGGCTAATTGTAAAGGTTTTAGTAAACTCTTGTGCTGTTTGTATGAGACGAATACTGAAAGATGGAACTCAAAGATGTGTTGGTATATTTAGCCGGATACCACGTTGGGCAGTCAATCGACCGATTGTCATTGGGGAACAAAAATCCTCGAACGGTAGTCGAACGAAGGTGGAAAGCTGGTGGAATCGGAGTCCAGCGGTCCGGATTAAGTGCACCTATTTATTCTTCCAGTTTGTCATGGAAAATACTCAGCAGTCCACACGTTTATTTTGTCCCATAAACTTTATTTTAGGAACTTCTGTATGCTCGTAAGCTCTGACAAATATTCGATTCGAGTTAAAGCGTCACTTTTCGCGGCGGCGTTCACCGGTGAGCTAAACCACTTAAAAATACGGGTTATTTTCCGCCGGCCAGCGTGCCGCACTGAATAATTCAGCCGCTGGACATTCGGAATCGAGTCGAGAACTCCGTTGACATTGACACGATTATTTCGTAACAGCTCTCCATGCTCCGCTCATGCACTCGGGACTTTTGTGTTACAACACGATGACAACAATGTCGTTGTCAATAAGTCACTGAGGTTTGTTAATTGACGACGATAAAGTCAGATAAACTTTTGATTTCATTATGATAAGGTGTGATTAACAATTTTACATTTTGACTTGTTTTGTGGCGACCGCGATTCACCTCAGAATTTATAAAGAAACTAAGATGCAACAGGCCCCGCCAATAAACATTAGGATCTCTTAGTCTGCTCCCCACTTCTCCACCCCTTTTTGCAACATTTAAAATCATATCGAACAAAAAACAATTGCGAACAGATGCTAATGAGTTAACGTTTGGAAAGGCAACGTTAATGGAAACATGCGACAAATCAAGTAAACGATCGTTGTTGGGCCCCAGCGACCTTGGCCCGATGTAACTTCAAATATAAATCACATATTTATCTTTTATAACTGTATATGTTGTGGTCATGCCATCGCGACGCCCGCGGCGGAGATCGGCGCGCTGTGCGGTTTGTTGCATTTACGAGTAACCGTCGGCTGGGAACCGAAAGATAACTCGGAGTATGGGCGTGGTAAACACTAAATAGTGCGTGTGTTCAAGGGGGATGTGCCGTCAGTGTTCGCATAAATCTCAACACAGCGCTAAAGAAAAATACAGTCCTATACTGAACGAACACTTCGTATTTATGATTTGTGAGATTATTTGGTATGGATTAAGCCCCAAGTAAGGCCAGTCGCTTTGTGGAGAGACCCGCACCCTGCATCTAATGAGCCGTACAGTACCTATGATACATAGTGATGTCCAACAGATAAAGAATATTAATTCTTGTTTTAAGATTAAGATTTTAAGATACAGCCACACTTGCTAGTTTGTTACACAACACGTACAAACTGTACAATTTCGATTAATCTGGTGCTCGGTTATATTATTTGTCAGAACACCGGATATTGCTCCATCATCAAATGATACATATACAGGAAATTGAATGGCCGCGTTTCTTTACTTCATTCCCATATGGAAGATTTTCTTTTTAATTTCTAGTAACTTAATTCGTATAATCGAATATCCTGTGTGTGTTTAGTTTCGGTAGTAGTCCGTATTTTCGTTGATGTCTGGCTAGAATTTAGCAGGTTGAACGGCAATATTTTTTATTATTTAGGCTACACAAGTTTATCGTACGTTAAACGAAGTTTATACAACAGTATACTACATGCCTAGTCTTATATGGAAAGTGTGGGATTTCGTTGGAATAAAAAAAATAAAGAATTGTTTTGTATAATTTTACTGCAATGGACTGAAACTATATTAGCTGTGATATAATACTATTTTTATTTTGTTAACTCTTGACCCAACATAACCTGAGCACTGGTCCTTTTTGAGAAGGCATTAGGGTGCAAAAAAAGGGATAAAAGCATTCGTGAAGGGATAGGTTTCTGTGGATCTGACCGTATTTAACTTCACTGCATTACTTACATCAAAGTCTCCTCCTCCTGCGCTGCGGGTTGATGGAGTGGACATAAAACATAACTCAGATCGTTGAAATTACCACCAATGTGACAGTCAGTTTGGTAACATTTATTAAACCATGTATTTACGATTACGCTAATGCATCACATCCTCTAAGATGTTAAACCATTCACAGGCTCTCAGCCACTATTTTTGCGTTTACCACACCGGTTGCTCAATATCCTCATAACGCAACCTAACTTGGAACTGAGCACCTTAACAATATGGCCATAAGAGCCATCGCTTGCACCATGCCACCTTGAGAACGCCCACCGTACGTTACAAAACTCCTTTCGAACTTTTGTTCCGCGGTTCCTCTGTGTAAAGGTACCCAAAGTTTTTCTCGTGCCATAACTTTACCAACGTACGATGAATGCAAAAAGACTTTGGATTATATAAAAACAAGCTCAAATTCTAATGGGGAAAAAATAAGGTGCACTGGTCGTCGGTGAAGCAGAATAGTGGCGGTCAATCTATTGAAATTTGACCTTTAAAATGACTTGAATGTTCGGAGTATTCAAACACCTTCATGTTTGTTTTTTCAAAACTTCAATAGTTTAAATTATGAGATAATTATTGTTGGAATGTGTACGCGGAAGGTACGTGCTACAAATAGTCGACATGTTGAACAGCGCTGGGCCCACGCCCACGACGTCATCAAGCGTGACCTGCGTCTGCTATTGATGTTTTGCACGACGCGCATGGATGGATTACATGACTTTGATTCAGTTATCGTTATTATTTTGAAACGAGAGATTGTGACGATGATAATAAAGGCCAGGAATCAAGTTGTTTCGAGACAAGTGCTGGTCTGGAGTATTTAAAGTTACTTTTAATAAGCTATCAATCCACAGGAGCACCAGTATGCTTGTGATCGATTATACACCTTACCACGTGGTGGTCACCGCTGAACGTCCGTCGACTGTTACTACTCTATAAAAGAATCGAGATGAGATTCCGCTGATACTGTACTCAAGGCCGAGACGCGTACCACAGATACCTATATCAATAAAAAACCTTCAATATAGCATTGTAACGTGCGATGGATACCGTCTTGTGTCTCACTACTTCATTTTTATAATAAAGAAAAAGCTACTATATATAGCATCGAGACCTGAACTGAACGTCTCGTCGAGCAGCCTGGCATCTACAAAAAGCACCTCCAGCAAATGAAGCAAAAAGAAATACTGGCAGACATAATAGCGATGTTACATCATCTCTGAATTGTTTTCAAAGTGCTCTGCTACTGATTATTGTGCACAAACAAGAGGCAGGATCGTTTGGAATTCACAAAGGACCGGTTGTTGTCGTGGAAACGTCTGGAAAGCGCCCTAGCTCCGACCTTTGGTCGCCGCGCGTTTTGTGCGGAATAAAGAACAGTCTAGGGACAATGTTTCATTGGAAACGTGTCACGTTGGCGCTGCTAGGTATCGCTGCAGTTGGGTTCGGGTCTGAATAAATGTATCTGCTCAGCGTGATCACTGATCGGAATTAACTTTGGGTGACTGTTAGGGAGTAGATCTCGACCGGACATTACGAATTCTTACCATTAACCTAGAGTGGTAGACAGGGCGAGGCTAGTTGAGCATAGGGTGAGTTGGACAACCGAAATATCGCATAAACTAGACGATGTATGCTAACACATCGAACGGTGGAAATACTGGTCGGAAAAGGAGCACTCATTATTCGACCACCAGTCGCTCGAGTGACGTAAACACAGGATTTGTTTATTTTGCTAGTAAAAATAAAACCTACTATTTCTTCTGTACGAGTTAAACATTATCCATGTTAAATAGGGCAAGTGTTTTCATAAAATTTGAATATATTTGAAGGAATTAGTTCTGATTGAAACTATTTTGTCATTGTCATAATCTCACTTTTGTTTCTAATATTCTGTTTGAAGTTAGTTGGGTATTAGTTGCTCCGGCGTCCCCCATGGCTTAAAATAAAAGTAATATATGTATATATTTTTACGTTATTTTTGGATGCGAATGTTTAATTAAAACTTCAAGAGGTTCTTATACCAACCAACCATTAAATGATGCTGCAAAGACCATAAATACAGGTAAAATTTCAGCACTCGTTCCGCCGATTCATTCACAAACGGACTTTGACAAAAGTCAGGAAAAGATGAAGATGAATTCAATGGGTTATACCGAGGCAAGAATTTCTCCCATATAATTCTATTCTGCGAAAGAATAAGTGAGTGCACAAAAAATCGCCTCCTGAATTACTGAACTCACAGAAAATAACTCAATCTATATCACAAATTAAGTTAAAGATATTGAGTTAATTTTTTTTTTAATTTTAAAAAATATATTTTTTTTAGCTTTGCTAATATGACACTAAAATAATATGAATCAAATTGTTATTTTATTTTATGTAGTAAACATTAAAGCCATAGTTTGGCTAGATTTTACAATTTCTTAATTTATCCCTTACCATTTCTTAGCTTACCTTACCTAGGGGTTAGTTGAGCATGTTTGCCTTTCTTCACTTAAACGCCTGTAGTTCTTAAATATGACTTATTACATAAATAATTACTATAGAAACAATGAATTACTAACTCATTAGTGTACAGAGCAACAATTTAGACTTATCGTTGAGGCGGTACGAGTGTACGGCGACACATTGCCACACTACTCCCGCTCTGCTCTACTCGGGTTGGGTGAAAATTAAAGAAAAAATTGTATTGTATAAAGTCGTCAGCATCGATGTTCGTACAGTCCTGCTCCAATTCATTTGAATAAATTTCAAGTATTCGCCGGTACCATAAATGCGTACATAATTCATCGCAACCTTCAAAAGTATCGTCGCCACAACGTACTTAGGTAAGTACTAGAAAACCGTCGACGTCCCGTGATTCAAAATATAGAATAGTTTTTAATTACCAACTACAATAATGGTTGAACAGGTTTTCAACGAAACGTATTCAATATCGTGTCGACAATGCTACCACGCCCTCATTATTCTGACGAGTGCTTCTGTTCAGTTCTGAGACTTCGTTTTCAGTGTGACTGTGTAGTATTTATTTTTTGGAAACGAAGCCGCAGCAAAACTAACTCCTGTATAAATCGAGGCTACAGAATCATTGTTCGTTCGTTTCTTTATATTTGTATCTATCAACGTTAATATATTATCATTCAGATGTTTATCTCTTTTGTGTCATATATCGCAAAGGATATACAAATAAATATAAATATTTTATTTGATTTATTTGACTTGCGTAGTGATATATTTTTTTAAATTAAAGTTTTAATTAAACCCTCCTTGGGTTTTCAGTGCATACATTCATACTCAATATTCACATATATGTACACGATCAATTTGTTTTATGTAGTACTGGCGATGTACAAGTAATGACTTTACCTATGTATACAGAGCTTGTCCATGCGTGGGAGTGAGGTTGGCCGGAAGTGAACAGAGTGGTGACATCACATATCTGCCATTACCCCTGGCTGACGCATGCGGCGGCGCGCCGGCGGCGGCCAGACGGACGGACGGATGGACACTGCTGTGTTATCTATCGAACTCTAATTACTATTCAGTTTCCATCCTTGTTACGCACTATTTAGACTGACCGTTGAATACACAGCACCCCAGTCACGCAGGAAGATTTTAAATTGTTAACGCTTTATGGTAGTGCTTACGTAGTAGTGGTACTATGTATGTGATTTATGATATTGAAAACGTGTAAAGTCGACGAGTGGTTAAGGCGTTAACAAAAGACAGTCGGTTGCTAAGAAGCGCTGAGGTGATTTGCAGCGACAAAATACTATTGATAGATTTGCAAAAAAACATCTGTTGCAATAACAGGCAAAGCCCCGCAGTGCCGTTGCAAAACACGGAACGCACTCATAAATTTGGCAACAACAAAAAACTACAGTGCGAGGCAAAAAAACCGCGATAAAATGCCGCCGACTCTTCGCTCCGTACATAAAAAGGTTTTACAGTTAAGTTATTTTTTATCGGCGAGGGTGTACTCGCCAGGCGGCAGGTAGATGTTTTTAAACGCGCGTTTCAAAATTGGGTTAAATTTTTTTTCGCGACAGATGAACAGAGCAAGGTGAGCGGTGTACGGTGTACGGTTACGGAAACCGTGGTTTTTTACCGACAACGGTATGACCCTATTAACTGAATTTTTTATTCGCCATAATCTTTTCACATGTTTTCGAGTATTCGAGAGCTCTACTAGGTTTAAAGGTTCAGATTAGATTACGTTTGGCGGAGTCGTTTTGTAGGTGAGCCGTCAACGGACACGCCCAGGGGGCCCCGAGTGACAGTGGTCGAGCGGGTCGGCGGCTTGTCCGTCAGTCTGTGTTATGATACCGAGGAGCCTGGGTGCGGTTGAAGGTCGGCCAAAGACTGTGCATGCTCAGAGCCGCTCACTGCAAGAACTATTTCATATAAATACATAATAGATAAGTCCACTTCTCGTTAAATAGAGTAGATATGTCCGCGCACGTGATCGTATCCGTGAACATTAATACCAATGTCTCTAGCTCGGTCCATTCTACTTTTTAACAACGCGTTAATTTGTCAAATACTGGAATAATTATCGTTCGTCGAGGAAGTTGTAAAATCGATTGACGTTCTCGTGTAGAGCAGTTTTTATTTTCGAAATTCTATAAACGGATGCGCTAACATCGCTTGAATACTAAAAATGCATCCTAAAAAAAGAACAGTCTGGATCTGTTTCTGTACTCCCGTCCTCGTCTCACCTTCGCAGTCGGACAAGGAACGAAGGAGACACATAGCTTCCAGGAAGCTATTCAAAAAACGACAACCCTTCCTCACCCTTTTGGGGCATTCTATTGTTTACGTTTAACCAAAATACGTTGTAAACAGAAAACTTAGTGAACTCCCCGTTAAAGTTCAAATTACATCGACATGGAGACGCTTAAGTGGATATAAGAATGGAAAAAGAATTAATATAATCAATTTTTTTATTTGTTTCATAGTTGAATTTCTACGAACAGGTAGCTGGTAATATTTTGATTGTGACTCGAATCCGACTCGCACGCTATATGTAATGGACAGCTGGTTTGTCTATGCTAATAATTGACGCCTTAAGAAATAATTTATGCAAATATTTCCGAGAACAACGACCTTTGTCGGCGACTGCCGGTCCGACGATATTTTATTATTACGGCTAAGAAGTGTTCCACCGGCCCGTGGTTTGACCGAAAATTAATAAAGAGTTAATAAAGCATAAACTGTACAGCGTTGTCGCCGATATGCCTACGCGCTTTCAATTTCAAGTCATCATTGTAACTGAAATTGATATGACACGTCAACGATTCAAAAAACCTTCAGCAAAAAACACCATTAGAATGCAGTATCAAATCACGGTGCATTGTTTTCTAGCGCATCCGTCCGTTCGTGCGTGGATCACGTATATGTAGATATCGAGGATTTATAGGCATAAATAGGATTTTTTACGAACCTTTCACTTCCGACCTGCGCGGACGCAGGTATCGGCGGCCACAGGAGTCTGATAACCCGAAGGCTGCTGATAGTTCAGCAGCTGCCAATCATTGCTTCCTGTATATCCTTTCTTTGGTGATCATGGGAAAGGTATACTATAAAGTGCAATTTTGTTAATCCGCAGTTTGAAGCGAGCAGGGTTATTTTATAGTTCAATATACTCTAGATATAAACAATTTTATTCTGCAATAAATTAAACGATAGAACGTTTACACACCGATTCAATGTAGCGTTTGACCTTTTGATTTAGAAAACTATATTTCGTTTTTAGGATGATTAATAAATCAGCAAATGATCTTAATTTTTCAAGTTTGCGAGTGCAAAAATTGAAAGTGCACTTTCAAATTCAAATTCAAAATCATTTAATCATGTAGGTATTCTGTAAATACACTTACACACATATTAAAATTATTTTTAATAAATACTAAATTACTATATACATATTGACTGGCTACGGTGAGTACACCTATTTCTTTAAATTTTTCTCTTAATGACTCACGTGACTTTAGTCTGTATA
>DWPT01007537.1:0-10738 GCA_018251895.1 Agathymus mariae mariae | reverse complement strand
TTTCATATCCATAACCATAACCGAAAGCGGCAAAATATGATTCATATATCCGTATCCGAAATATCATATCCATAACATCCCTATTCGAGACTAAGCTTCGAAATATTCACCGGCGTATCGTAAAATAACAATTTATGATTACATAAAAAGTATCGCTGGTGGATGTGTTAGGTGATTAGTTATTGATAATAGTCGCGCGGCTATTAATAATTGTATGGCTTACAGACGTCACGCCAAACGTTACAGATGGGAATTTACAGGTGGTCATTCTACGTCTCCGTTGTAGCGCGGCGGTTGGAATGTGTAACTTAGGATTAAGTACGGATATCAGTAGCATAGTTTTATTGGCATTTCGTTGAACACGCGCCATTAATTCAACATTACATAACATCTCAACATGCACTGACCGACAATCGAGACAGTTTTTTAAGGGTTAAGCTCTCTTACAATCCGATAGCTTCTTCATAGTAAGTAATGTGTTTTAACATTTCATGCTGATACCACAACATATTTTCGCATGTTGCATATCATAGTTATAAGTTTATCGCCCGTTTGTTAAACGATTTATTGAAGCGTTCAATCTCAGTCTAGAGAAGCGGCGCTTGTCTGTCTGAACGATTTTATATAGGTCTAAGCTTATTTCGTGAGTAATCTGAAGACGTGTGCGGGTTCTGAAGTAAAGTATAACGAGCGTCGCATTATGATGTCTTGGGACTAAGCCAATCAATAATGCTTGATCTAACTTCTTACTTATAAGATGCCTCACTACGCACCACACTCACAGGACTGTGGTCCTAACGGAGTCGAGCTTTAGATGTCGGTGGGCTACCAGTTGGTCGGACTGTAGGTGAATATAGTCTGTGGTGTTCGATTTGAATGAGGCATTGTAAATATCAAACAATATAGGTAACTTTGGATAGATTTTCGTTAAAACAAGGATGCCACGTAATTTTGAGTGAGAGAGAGTTTGTGAATATGTTGAAGGTAATCTGCCCATTCAGCACCGGGTGGGCCTCTAGTACTATGGCATATAAGGTGATCGTGTAGAACATTATTAATAATCTGCTGACATTAAATAAAATTAATACGACTTCAAATATATTTTGTTTTTGTCTGTCCGTTAGAAAAAAACTATCAACTAGCTACTTCTAAGTGATACATAGCATGAGCTATATTCACTGTGTATACCAAGGATAGAGGCATGTGTATAGAGCGACTCTACATTATGTTTTATCATGTACCACCTTGCGCCATAACTATTAATTAAATGAATATGTATTACAGTATGGGTTGTTCACGTTACGTTCATTTAAAACGTCCAGATCAAGCATTTTGACAAGTCGCTTAACAAATTGTACGTGAAAGTATTCCAACCAATCGGCGTAGCGTTCTCTTCTAGATTTACTTTACATAGTAACTTGTCAAATAGCTCTGACCGCGGTTCTAAATACTTTTGGATGTTCCGTGAACACGAACGGTCCTGACGATCGTTTGACGCACCAATGACGCATTTTGATTTACATTAAAAAAAAAAACAAAAACTAAATACACACACTAAAGATAAAGAACAACGTATCAGATTTTAATTTGTATTTTGAACTTTAATTTCGAATATGGCAAATGGAATTTGATCAGATTGAAAGTTAACATTAAAAAAAAAACATGCATGACGTCTTTAACACAAAATAAGATATTTTGGGTAACAGTTTTTCCATTTTTAGTGTAAACATGGGTAGGGTAATTTGCTCACATTTCCTTATATTATCGATGTGATATCTGCCAGTGAGTCATCAGAGAAGTTCACAGGAGACACAGAGCTTGATACTATACGAACCATATTACTTAACGTATGTTTTCAACACTATTACGTGTAAACGATAATTCCATGTCATTGATAAACAGAAACTTTTAGGTGAGCCGATTTGTTCATAGAGTTTTCCTTCAGCTGAACAAGGAACGTTCAACAAGTTTTTTCCCAGTCCCAGTTACAGACACCTGTGATAGCGAGATATATTTATTGTCATATTATTTTAACAAAATGTAAATCGCACCGTATGACTGCCATACGATTGCTTATCTGCTTGTATAATGCTATTAACATAACTGTGAACTGTGTTTTCTAACTCAATGTTTGCTCTATGTTCCAGTTTCATCGAACAAGACAAGGTGTCAGGGTTCTGGACGGTGATGTTCGTGCTGTCGAAGTTGCCGGAGCTCGGCGACACGGTGTTCATTGTATTGCGCAAGAAGCCGCTCATCTTCCTGCACTGGTACCACCACATCACGGTGCTGCTATACACCTGGTTCTCATTCACCGAGTACACGTCCTCGGCGCGCTGGTTCGTCGTCAGGAATTACTGCGTGCGCAGGTGAGACTGACTGAAACCATTTGTTACATGATGCTCCACTCGAGGTTTTTATTTTATATTTGAATAGCTGGCAAACGATAAGATATTTTTCTATAATATTTATCTGTAATTTATCCTTTATCATTTGTCAATCGATTTAGCTAAAACGCTAAAGATCCAAAGCTTTTATTTCTTTCCTAATTGTTATATTAATAGCCTGCTCTTGATCACAACAAAAAAAAATACTTTAAGTTTAAAATAGCAATTACATTAGGAACTATTCCCATTCATATTTATTATCAATTAACAGATACATACGAAGTTCCTTAAACCATGTTCTGGCCTCTGCATATATTAATAACAAGGCTCGGTAATAAGGATTAAAATATCTGAAATGTATTAAATAGTTTTGGTCCTCATGGTTATATCATTTAGCCTAAGTTGACTATAGCCGTAAGTGGTGATAAATCCAAGGTGGTAAATAGAACTTACCTACTTGGATCGATTCATTTTAATTATATCAATATATCAATGAAAACTTGAGCCCAATTAGATAAGTCACAGTGGAGTAAACATAAACGTGCATAAACATAACGTAAACATTTTTTTTTCCATGGGTATATTATAGGTTCATATTTATAGGCAAAATAAACTATTAAAATTATTAAAGCGATTGTGCCTCGTGCCCAATAAATTTTTATAAAAGATTTTTGATTAGATCAATCGATCGTCAGAATTCATCAAACGTGAGCGGACATCTAAAATTAGCAATGAGCAGTAACACTAAATTAGAGTCAAATTGGTTTTCGAACCACCCTCCTCCTATGCAGTGTCAGGTGCGGACGGCGTGATTGGTTGTTTGTTAGATTAGTTTTTGAGGTGTCGCATACCATGTTCAGAATGTAGAAACTTACAGTGGTCCATCGCATTCGATGAGTAAAGAAAGTCGACTCGTCTAGGCGTTACGTCATTACATACCAAGTAATACTATGACATACTAGATATTTATAATGCGTGTGTTGTGTATTATTATTATACGATGCGCGTTGACGGTAAACCTCTTCGTTGTTATTAATTCGGGAATTCCATTCCCCTTGCAAGTCCCTCATTCTTGACCTATTTAAACTTTTCTGATATAGTACTGACAATCAAAAATTTCCATTTTCGTATTCAATTTGTTTACAATGGTACATGTGAAGTAAAATGAATCAAGAATATTAAGTTTTGCTTATTTTTTTTTTGAGTTAGTTATCGGCTCGTGCCTATTGCAATTTTTTGTTGAAGATGGCTAGTATGGTGAATTTATACCTTCGTCAGATACTACGCTATTCCCACATTTATGATAAAGTTTTCCCATATTTATGTTAAAGTGACTTATAAATATACATAAATAATAGAGGACTTTCTGAGTGGCTAAACCCACACCCAAAGCAGCCAACGGGAGAAACGAGAGAAAATTTGTATATAAACTGCTGGCTTCAGAAATGTTTTGAATTTTACATCGGAGGACAAAAACTCCGAAGCGGTATTTAATATAAAAAAAGAAAAGTAATAAATAATACAAATAAAGTGCAACAAAGTAATCAACTAATTTTGTAAATTAACAATTTTGTCAAATGTGTATTTGAATGTATTGAATCGTGTATCGTAGTTGCATACCACTGCTAGTTTAGAGCCTTCCTTAATGGCCAATCATTCAACTGCTGTTCATGTGGGCTGCAGAGGTCAGTCACACATTATTGGCAGGGTTGACTAACGCTCTCAATTACTCAAGTCACTGATGTGCACGAGGCACTGGGATCTTTTACACCTGTACGGCGCTTCAGCTCGTTGGGTGGATATCATTATGAAAAATAACTTGAACGTTTTCTCGTTTCAGCGTGATGTACTCATATTACGCGCTCGTCAGCATGGGCAAGTACCCGCCGAAGTTCCTCGCGATGACGATCACCTTTCTTCAGCTCACGCAGATGATCGTCGGCTGCGCGGTCAACATTTGGGCGCACAACTACATGACCACCGCACCGCCTCACACGTGCGGCATCAGCGAGATCAACATAAAGCTGTCAATGGCCATGTATTTCTCGTACTTCGTTCTGTTCGCGCAGTTCTTTTACAAGACCTATCTGGCCTCTAAGTCTGGTAAGAAGGCCAAAATAGAGCCTAGACCCCTCCCCGAAGCTCCCGTGGCAAACAAGCCCGACTACAACAGCTACCCGCGGCAGAGGAACGGCGTCGTCCACTAGAACGACTTGTGATATTCATAACAATTTTATTAGGTTACGCAACGGCGATTCGGGCAGTCCCTTCCGAAGTTAAGTGAGCTTCTAATTAGGAGTAGATTTAAATAAAGTTCTATCATCATCACAACTCATTACAATCCCATTGCTGGGTCCAGGTTCTTCTCACACAGTGTTAATATTGCATACTTGAGAAGAAACAGATGATCCGAAGCAAAACTATATTAAATATGCGATTACAATCACATTGACGTTATACGATCTATTATATATTTTTGAAGAGTTCACGAACTCTCTCAAATATATTCATGGTTTCAATTGCAATAGACAATATCGAGATATGCTTGTTAATAATTTATTTTATTTTCAACGTAAAATAAATAGTTATGTATAGCATAAGTGAAAAAAAAAACTGTATTAATCTTCATTCATACAATCAACATTTAAAATTGTATGAATGAAGTTTCATTAGGTCAATTGGAGGCATGTTAACACAGCGTAGGCGGTAGAGCGAGTAGTTTTAGCATAATGATCAATAACTCATCAACTGACAGGTGGCGCGTGCGTCGACCGACTGTGAAATTAGGTTTGTTGGTTTTTTATTGCAATGATCAGTACTAGTGGTGTTAAGGCGTTTACCACGCGCGTGGAACATTGCACTATTTATGGATATACAACGGCTTTAATGGTAATTTTTCCTCAAAAGACAGTAGAGTATAATTTGCCGTGATTATGTTTCTGGTGACGTAGTCAACGAACGTCATTGGAAATGCAACCATGGTCGTGTGTTCTTAAGACGCCATTTGTGACTTGTGTGAGCCAAGGCGAGATTCCGCTTATTTTAACTTGAGTTTGAACGTCGGCTTCAAATTCGCTGCGATGGCGACACGCGAGCGTGACCCGCGCGCGTCACCGGCACGCGTCCATCTGTAAAGCATCACCGTGAGCTAGTTTTGAGTGTCGCTGATAATTGCCTCGCACGAGTTTATCTTGATTCTAGTGATGTCATTACTACGCGCTAATCATGCACAACCACATGTAACGGACGGTGGAATATGATATATCTGTTTGCAGCACTGAGATGCAACGACACTGGATACTCACTAAGCTTTACAAAAAATCATATGATTGTTAATATTTAATAGATTTTTTTTTTTTGAAAATTCACTGATTTGTTTTACAGAGTGATGGTTTCAAATTTGACACGGTTGTATTCAAACTCCCGTTGAAGCGTTGCTTATTAGTTCTGTAATATGTAAAATAAAATGTTACCTTTTTTATACAAACATGCAGTCGTTTGTAAAAAAAATATCATCTGGCCAAGTTTTATGGTGCTCTCGTTGAACTTAGATTATATTACTTTGTCGTAATCAAAGTAGGCAACTCAATTTACTCGGGTAGGTTACATTTGAATTGAATGCTCTGAATCAGATGGTACGAGGGACTGCAACGAATCGCGCCTCGGCTAAGGTCGGCCGTCACGTGATACATTCCACGCTAGGTTACGTTGGCACGGTGTGTGTGTGTGTGTGGGTGTGTGTGTGTTGGGTTCGGTTCTGTTGCTTCAGTGACGGCCGGCTGTTAGCGCTGACGTTTTCACGCGACCGTCTTGCGATATACCGGGACAACAATTATAACTAGATTAAACATTTGTCGATGGTATAGAATAGGAGTTTTCGTCTAGAGATAGGGCGTGACTCTGATCTGATTGTTTCTCATGATAAGTATAGTTAATCTCTATCCTCTATTGTCTTTAGAAATGTATCTTAATATAGTTTTACGATGAGAAGATTCGATTCAGAAAAACTACGCCTGACCCTTAGAAATATTAGAATATAGAAATATACGCATTGTTTTAAGACTGTGTTTTTCTCGTTATATGAACAACAAATTGTTAATTTATATATTTTATATGCATATTGCAGTTACACGAACTTAAATGTTAAGAGATGCTTACAGCAATATGTTTCTGAGATTAGCGCGTACAAACGCACAGAGAAACAGACACAAATTCTAAAAACTATTGCTTTAAGTTCTATTTCGTTAATAAAGGCCC
Organism: Agathymus mariae mariae; assembly: GCA_018251895.1. NCBI lineage: Eukaryota > Metazoa > Arthropoda > Insecta > Lepidoptera > Hesperiidae > Agathymus > Agathymus mariae. Next base: position 4,094 of record DWPT01007537.1, on the reverse strand, counting down.
CTAATAGAAGTTTTTCTCATAACTCGTCGTGTACAGTAAGAGATCAGTTACGAGTTTTATTATATGTTCAGATTATGCATGCATCTCGGGTATATTATTTTACTCTCCATCTCATCTTAGTGTATGTATCTTACATTCATGTGACTCTAGGACTCTACGCACGTAGTTTCGCTTTATCTTTACAATTTGTCGCATACAGGGTCGTGTGAAAACCAGCGTAACTGCTTTGTTGTTTAATATGTTTATTACTTAATGAGAAAATAATAGTGATTTTTAAAGTAAGTTATTTGTAAAGGGGTATATGTTTATCGACCTTTTATTGTAAATCAACAAATATGGGTTCCGCTTATTGTGATCATTTATCGGTCGTAGGAATACCGCCCTGCGTCAGAGGGACTTAACTCCGGCCTCAGGAGACATTGAACTTAATTTAAACGACATTAAAAGTCCGTTTCGCTCGTGTGGGCCGAGAGGTGTATCCGTGGAGCGTTCATTTAAGTTTTAATACTTTGAAACGCTTGTCAAACAAGCGCACAAAGTGTGTGTATCTCTTATTGTAATTCCAACTAGCGGGCTAAGCGAATTGCCGGTTGTATTGGATTTGTCATGAAATCGATTTCAATCCACACTCAATGTCGACGCCGTCATTCAAAATGTATTGTTTTTCAGAATGACTCATGTCAACGTGTCAAACTATGTTAGCGTTTGTCACTTTGACGATCATGCTTTTAATACTCAGGGCAAGAGTTTTTTTTTTTATTTGTTTAATTATTACTGTGTGTTCCCGGTGAGGTACGTGAAGCATATCTCGAACGCAGTCGTATTATTAAATTGATGAGAATTGAAATGGCATTGGAATTTGTTTCAATAATTATGCGAGCCAGTTACTTGTTAACCTCTCGACGTTGAACGACCTGCGTGTGGTTTTAAAGAATCCTCTACGTTCAGTCGGAAGGGGCCGTAAAATATATATTAATTGTAAAGCAAACAAAGAATATAAATGAAGAGCAACGAAGCGCTATCAAACTGATTTGAACGTGGATCAATGCGTCACATTACACTTATAAAGTTCTGAATTTTACAATCGAGTATCTCACTACGATGCGGTACTCACGATGTGTATATTATATCCATACATGAGTGGATAGTGGACACGGCTAACCTGACCATGGATCTGAGCCGAATTTTCAACGTACCATATACATGTATACAACATATCGTTAGTACCCATACCATAGTAATACCCATCATTGGTGCTGCACTGGCACCGATAGCTGGCTCTCTTGAGCGACAGACAGAGCGAAAGCTGGGAGAGAAAGAGTCTGCTATGGTGATCAACGGTGGGTCGATGGTAACGGTAAAGTTATATAATTTTGATCCCAACCTGAAGTAGACTTAATTTTTAATATGATGCTTTTTCAATGGGTTGTTTATTATTTATTACTGGACCGTGACCGGGGTGTACGTAATTGTGTGTTTTGTGCTGAAGCGTGCGTGCGTGCGTGCGCGCGCGTGCGACACTATGTCCGCGTCGGTCCGCGCTAGTCACAGTGATAGGGGGATAACACGAGAGAAAGGTATGAGAAATTATCATCAGTTTGTTAGCGCTCGATTAATTTATTTTATTGTTTGTTATGTAAAATATTTATTTAGTAGTCTTGTTACGACATGTTAGTAGACTTTGGTATTTTAGTGAAACACTTTTGGTACATTTACATATTCAAATATGTTGTTGTTTGAGTGTTACGCCTATCGAAACTAGATGTATATACAAGTTTGGTACAGTTTTAATAATAAGATTTGTAATATGTTAATATTTACGATCATTAATTTTGGCATGCCAATATCATACAGATATATACAACTAATGATTTACAAAGTGTATTGTACCAGACTAAGGACGTATGTTGGTTTTAAACAACATTATGGTTGGTTCGAAGTAATCATGCTGTTTAAAGGTACTGGGAGCGATTCGACGTTTTGTCACTCCGTGTGTTTGGGTAGTATGGTACACAGATAATGAATATGGTATAAACGTAAGTTCAGATGGAGGATTTATGGCTCTGGCAATGCACGGCTCTTTGTTGTTGCGTCCGTTCGTGGAGGACTCCACGTCCGTTGCTAGCCAGTGGCACATATATATATATATATATATATATATATATATATACGTTTTACGGTCTCCTACGTTTGTTATGCGATTTTAATGATGGTCAATTTTTAACGCTTCGTATGTCTAACTAAACAGGGATCGGTGAAGTGTTAGTAAACAAATGATAATTCAATAGGTGTTGTATAGTTCTATAGTTAGGTGACATGCGACCGGGTGACTCCTGTGTGTTCTGCGATTGATGCTTCCGAACATTCGTTTCGAAAGAGCTCGACTTGTATCGAGGTCGATAAATTAAGTAATACAAAATGTATACAGCTTGTGTCTCAAAGTACGTTAAGTTTTAGACAAAGTACATAGAGCTTCGAGCGAAAACGCAAACGCGCGAACGTTGGATGCGATTCCGATGTAGATTTGTAATGCGCCGTTGGATGAATTTCTCTCTTAACTTTTTAGGATATAGACGGATTTATCTTGAACTGTCCGCTTACGTTAACGACCCGCTAACGTGGTGTGCAGGTGTTAGTGTAGTTATTAGACAGGTCAATTAATCTAGTTCAAATAGGAGTCACAAGTTGAGTAGCTCGGACAGCCTGTTCATTCTGCATGTCCAGTACTTAGGGCTTATGTGTTTTTCTCTGGACTAATATACTTGTAGGGATTTTTATGGTTATATATTTCGTCCGACCTCATCCTTCATATTCATCGTAATGCGGGTAGATTAACTATTATTTTACATGTGGCTTGGGATAACCGTGAATGGACGACGTGTTTACATTTGGTGCGTACGACAGACAACCGAGAGTACATTTTATGCCGTTTTTATACGTTTTGTATTAATGTTTACATAAAAAAAAAAACATAGTTTTTATGATTGTTTAAACACTCCGTCGGCCTTTTGTTGCAGTTGCTGCCCCCACGTATATTTTTGTTATTAAAGATTTTACTCATCGATGTTGTTCCTACTTATGTTTTGAAACATAGTTTAATAACTTATTTTTCTTATTCGATATGTTAAAATTTAAGACAACGCATCACAAATTCTTGTTAAAACATTTAGTTTGTTTAAGTTTTTTGTACTGATAATAAAGGCCGGCATATACGCCATATTATATACATTTAATTGAAGTTGAACAGTGTACAAAGCGATCCGCACCGACGAGATCCATATTATAGCATTTAATTATTTCCCATGCACATAATTATGTGTTCAAATAAGTTTTTGCATTTATAATACACTTTGTTCAGTCCAGACCAAACTAGCGGTTACAGTTCCATATTCATAAAAATATATTTTTGTGAACGATCTTTTATGAGTAGGTACGGGCAGACTCGGGTCAAGTGAAATGTAATAATTGTAGCATCAGTATGTAATCTGTAACTTAAAGTGATATCATTCTTGCAATCATTCATTTATATTTTCTGGGCAAATAAATAGTAAATGCGTAATTGTTTTGTTTTCTTTTCTTGTCAAATTACGCCATCGCTTCTGCAAATCCCTACCGTGAGTGGTCTCGGAAGAAGAAGCTGCAAGAAACTCCCGAGGAGTTTTTTTCCTACTCACAGTTACAGAACGCACTTATGGCTATGAATTAGCTTAATATTAAACTCATGTCCCTAAGTTTTAATGCTAAGTTTCCCAGGCAAGATTTCAATATGAGGACTCCATTGTAGTCGTGAGTCTATGGTGATTCCGAGAAATATGGTAGAATTTACTAGTTCAATCACTACCTCATTTATAACAATTTGAGTTGGCGCTTGTCTAACATTTGGTAAAGTGAATTTAAGGCATTTAGTTTTTTTAGGGTTTAACACAAGGTTATTACATGTAAACCATTGTAACACTGGCGAAACAGCATTATTTACATCGTCAAGACATTGTTTTCCCCTATCTACTTTAAAAAGTAAGGTGTCATCAGCAAACAATACAGTTTTACACAAGTCCCTAGTGAAATAAGGAAAATCATTGATATATATTAAAAAT
>DWPT01007536.1:0-10739 GCA_018251895.1 Agathymus mariae mariae | reverse complement strand
AATATTACAGTATCTTTTATTTATACTTTATTCTATTGTGTTTTATAATACATTTATTTTGGCACCTTTTTATTCATTCAATAAATATATATAATGTTAATATTTCTTTGATAAAATCAACAATTATTTGTCTCTAAAAAATATTATTTATATAATAACGCATTTTTTTCCTCGAATTGGATAAAGAATCTATAGGTGTAGATTGCTTTTAAAAAGAACGTTTAAATAAAATAAAATTTGGCAAATCCGTTAGCTACAAAAATAGCAAAATAGGATTTTATAATATAGAAACATAGAACAAAGTAACATCTACTTTTCGGATTATTTAAAATTATCCTCCAAAATATATCATATACGTTTGTAGGAGAAATCTGAAACCTAACAGCGAGTACAAAAATATTTTATGCAAATCGTGCAATATAGGAATTTGAATAACTATTCTATCTGGATCACATCCACCGGCTGTGCTCATACCATATTACATTGTGTGCTAAGCCATTGATTTCTCTTGGGAGATATTGAAAACGGAATTTCGATATTTCTGGGTATTGTCAATATAGTGCATTTAGTGAATGAATGTTCGTGTTATTTTGCAGAAGATGAATATGCCTTGCAATGGATTCAACTCATTAGCCAATGCGGTGGAAGGGTGTTCGTAAAGAGCGTTGTCAACCACGCTGCTCCATTAGATTATTGCACAAACGAGTGACCAACTCAATCTACGGAAGTTTTCGGCTTAACGACATTAATAATATCCGAGAACGACGGCTAAACGTGTTGTTCGCAAGAGTAGGAAATAATCCATCCAATTATTGACTATGCCCGAAGTTGATTAAATCGGTAGATCATTGTTCTCGACCCGTTATTTAAATCACAATACTACTGATTAATTATCGTTGTAGCACTTCCTAGTACTATTAAATTTCTCTAGCGCATTTCGTCTTCAATACGATATTACTTCATACTGAGTACTGAAAAATTATTAATATAAATACATAGATAGTATAAACTTAGTAAAGTAACTGTCTCTCAATTTGTTTATATGATAATCATATAAACCACCGATTTAACTTTGATGCACTGTTTACAAAAAGATAACTCACCAACTCTCCAACAAGTTTACCATATAGACAGTTATAAAACGCCTGACAAAACCAGTAATAATTGATTCTTGTTTGTGAAGATAATTCATGTTTACTGACATGTCAAATTTGAATAAATATCAAACTTTCTTTATTTTCATTTTCTGATTGTTTATCCATTCTCAGGATAATATAATGTTTCCAGTGTCAATATTGGATCGTGCTACCTCCGCATAAAGCTATCACTTCAATTTCCGCTCAGTCACAATTGATTGAAAGCCTCCCTTAAGAACGTTTGTCCGGTTATAGAGGACGTGATCCAAACGAAACCATTTTGGCCTAGACCAATTTTGCCCATGTGTCTAATTTTAGCGAATAGTCGTAGTTATTCATTACTGAACTTTCAATTTTATTAACTTTTTGTTACGATCATACATGTTTCCTCTTCGATTTTTTACGCAAGGTACTCAATAACATGGATAAACTAATAGCTTCAAAGAACTTTGCTAAAAAAGCGCAATGGGGGATACTCCGAGCCACCGAGTTGTAAGAAGACAAACCTTGCTTCTACTCTAGCTATTTCATTATAAAAGAGGTAGAAGTGATCGTTATTGTGACAAAATAAGTATTCTTCCATATCTTTCATTTTTTCTCCTTTCTTCCGAACCTTCTTTCACTCCTTTCTTTTTCTATTTCTTTCTTTTGTTTACCAATACAGTAAAATACAAATATTATGCTCTATTTTATATTACGAATTGTTTGTGTGGGATTGACTGTATGTGACTCATTTGTATGTCCAAAGATGTCCTGATCTCATGGTAGGTCAGATGCCTGTCTGTTGACCATACGGCGCGCAGCATCAATGTTTTATGGTTCACAGCGGATCACGGGCGAACTTCACGAATTTCATCATGGAAATTGACACGGCCGCGTTTGAATTCTGCAAAGCAGCTATAAATAGTTGCGTTGCGTGGTGCTTTTTCGCCAAAAGCAGACCGAAGTCGAACAAGGCTCTGCTGAACAGTCAAATTACACTTAAAATCGTAAAACATCATGCAACGAAAATTTTACCGAGTTAAATCCATTTTATTGTAACCACCCAATTTTTAAAATGACACTACACTGTGAAAAGAATTGACAATCTGATGAAACAACTTGTATTCTACGGCTAAAGAGTTCCATTTTTAAATCTAGTAATAACTTTTATAAATATTGTTTATGTAAGTGACCACTTCCGGAATCTTTATTGTGATCTATGCTGGAAAATATGTTTATATAAAGTACTTAAACATTGACACACTTCCATTAACGTAGTGGAGGTACTTTACACCGAACATGCTTTTAACCCTGTACAAAACCCAGATCCGACCACACGGTCGGCTTAGGCTTAGGCCTGGCTTAAACCGTATGCTACTGCCAAATCTCATCTATCAGATTTGGACCCTAATCTGGTCGAAACCAATGTACGCAGGAGCTTACTAACAAAAGATTCATACTAAAGTTTTACTCGAGATGTAGAAAATAAATGATTATTATTACTATCATATTGGTAATTATGTGACCCCAATATTAACCCCAAATCCCATTTAACCCATTTTGGGATCGGCAGTATAGCTGATACCAACTTGTAACCTTCGATTTCAGAAAAAAATATTCATAATACTGAATAAATTTTGATATGGCGGCGTTTTGATGTCCTTCATAGCTTAGCTGACCCCTTAAGTTTCGACGGAGAGTTTCTTGATATTTTAATTTAATTTTTATACTTGTAGAAAATAAAAATACAAATATTCTTTACAGTGCACTAACAGGAAATTATAACTTAAAGGATAGTTAGATTTACGGAAGAGGCGGTCTTATCGTAGACACAGCGGCACTATTACATATAAATACTTATTACATTAAACAAGTTTTGCTACGATAACATTACGATATCTCTAATAGTTTAACATATCCTGTACGGTTTCATAAGAGGTGCTGTACACCTTATGTTTTTATATACTTACAGAAAATGCACATCACTATGACAATGTTTACTGTGTGTGAATTTCAATGTCTTTAACAGAATTACTAATTTCCTGGGTTTCCACGGCCGATTCCCTTCATTTTTTATATCAGTCTATAAAAATGCTGAATATGATACACATTATTAATATACATTATTATATACGCATTAATGTATAATCATAGTTTCTTGATTGATAGAACTTACTTTTGAAGCTTTCTCATTGTGTCAGGACGAACACAAACTTAACGACGACATATTTTGATGTTGGTGACTACATTTTTATCTTTATGGACAAATTGTATAGCTATCAAATGAAGAACAGATGTTTCTTCCTTTCTTAAACAAAAATCATTGAGAATAGACACCCGCACACGCACACATCCTCCATCTCTTTACAGCCGTACATCTAAATTTTTTTCGTGATCGAAATTGCTGGCATGTCATCCATCACAGCAATAAACACTTCTCACGTTTTATTGTCGCAAAAAATCTGATATATTGTTAGTAGGCGGCACTTTATACCGGCCAATTCAGTGCTCCGACTCCAAATTTTTTTTGGCTAGTTCGTGGTCACAAAGGCACTTTTACGAGTGTGAGAATGTACTCAACCGTTTCGCTTTTAATTTAAAACTCTGCACTGCGTAGGTACAAGCTTTACAGACGTGTGAAAATAAATATTCTTACCATAGAAATATTAGTAAGTTTAGTAGACTTCCTTCACCTCCACCTGTGAGTTAATTGAGTCAATAAAAGTAGTGCTTACACTAAATGTATCCAGATATCATAATAAATATACTGAACCAAAAATTATAAATATAAATCATATCAAGTTGTCAATTATTATCTGTAACGCTATATATAAATCTGCAGTGACTGTCTGTTTTACATTCCATTTTTTAAATTTCATGACGAATATTCGTTTTATGGCTCACTGACACCACTTTGCCCATTTTGAAAATTTGTCTGTCTGTACGTTCCGTTATAACTCAAGAACGGCTTGGCTGATCTTAATGAAAATTGATATGAATTAAGAACACGTGATTGCGCATATGATAGACTATATCATAATCAGTGTTGGCTTGGTAGTAGAGCCTTGCGTAAAGTTTATATTATTAGTACTATTATTAAGTCGTTAATATTATTATGAGTGTTATTATATTTATGTGAAGCCCGCCTGGCTAGCTACCCACTTGCTCGAGTCAGCCGCCAAACGACTCGTCGTATTCCGGTTGGGGGCTTGAGAGCCAGTACTTTCTTTCTCACCTTCTTCTCATTTCCTGGCCGACAACGCATCAGTGATACCTTTGGTCTTACTGATGACCATGGGCGACGGTGACCACCTACCAGCAGGTGGCTCGTCTGCTCGTTCGTCGGCTATTTGTAATATAAAAAAAATCCATCGCATATTTTTTACTTCAGGAAACATTATCACTATATTAACATAGTATTTTTTTTTTATGGTAACAGCCAACAAATCCGAATCTTAAACAATTGTTACTTGTTTTACTATGCGCTTTAGATTTTTTTATTAAAAACTACATGTAATTTTTATATATTTATCATTGCATTACATTATTATGAAAGTTTTCGATTGGTCAGCCGAAAAGGGAGGTGGCAGTGATACGAATGTTCTCGAAGCGTTGACCGAAAACAATAGGAGCCATAAAAAAACCCAGGCATTCATAACATCTACCTCGAGCACTGCAGGCGACTCTCGCCCTTGTACCTTGGACAAAAGGGCCAATATATATGAGGTACATATCATTTTCACCTGACCCACTATTGTTCTATAGATTTCCGGGTATTGTTATTGACTGGACGCAAAAAGCGTAGAAAAATCTGCAAGACACGCAGACGTAAAAATAGCAGGTAAAGTCGCCAGCGGAGCATACTTCCCGCTCAACAGCGGGGGTTACGTCACCAAGAGGCCGTCGACCCTCTCGAGTAAAATGCCCGGGCAAGGAGGAATCCTTCGAGCCGCGGCCCATATTAGGGCGCCGCCGCGTAGGATGCCCCGTATCGTACCAGTCGAGCATTCGGAGTAAGCGAAGAGTATTCTCACTGCGAAGCTTTTTTACGTGAAGTGAGTTAAAACTGAGTGATTGAAACGTGAGCTATCTATTGAAACTTATATAACTCAATATAGATAAAGGATGTAAACTTATTATAGATAAAGGATATCATAGCATAGATGAATATATTAATGACAAGGACGCCTCGAAATAATAGTGCCGAAACCAATTAGGCTTATGTTTAAAATTACTTTGTAATAGCCATGTGTTGTTTTAAAAGATGTGCAGAGGAGTTTCTGTCGCCGTTTCTTTTCATATTAAAGCACCTTTCCGAAACGGTAGTAGAAGCAAGAAAATGACGTGCATAATTGTATTTACAAAATAATTAAATGATCTTGATTTGACTGGATTTGATTTGAAGCGAAACATCTGCTAACTACGAGTACGATTGCGTTTGTTGAAGAGCAAATAAAGTTTCTGCAGAACTGATTAGGCTTTTTTACGAACCTGTGTATCCTTTCGTTTCTCCTTCTCTTTACCACATCCCTATACTGATTATTATAAATCACTATTAAGGTAAATTAGTACTACATATACCATAAAGTCCGTTTTTATTGTAAATATATTATTGTTTATTGTCAATACAACCAAATTGTTTAAATTTTATTTTTTATGTTTAAAGTATCTATATTATTAGTCAATTTTATATTCACGTTATCTGAAGTGTATAAACCTTTATACGCAAAGTTAACACCAACGCCATTGATATGTCGTTTAAAATTTAAACCCAACAATTTGCTGTCTACGTGAATTTAAGATTCACCATAGAGGAAATATTACCTTTTTAATTGACCTTGTAGCGTGGAAGTGAATTCGCTTACCCAACTGGGGTTCCCGGATAGTTTCCCAGTCTGAGCAGACATTTGTGTCATAATTATTTGAGTTCGTCTAGGTCCATGACATCCGTAATACAAGGAATGCGGGAGTGTGAGTGTGTGAGATATTTCACACAACATGCGCAGACGTGAATACTGAACTCATATTCATATCAAGAAACACATGAGAGTTTTTAGTAGTAGGTTCGTAGTGACATCTCTCCCGCGTCGAGAGTGCTAGAGCGGACATCGCGATGTCAAGTGGGTGTGTGTGCCTACTGTCACCCACGGCGACAATTGTTGTAATTAGCTGCATTGTTTTGCTACTTCACAACATTTTGCACCTTGTCTTGCATAGATGAGTGAACCGCTATATTTTATTTAAACGTTAACGTAAAAACACGGAGAGGAGTTTAAGCAAAACAGTATTACTGAGCTCGGCCGCTAAGGAATAAATTAATTTACTACTGTACAACCAGCGCCATATCGATGCTGATGTGCTGATGTCCATGACCGACGGTGACCACTTGCCATCAGGTGGCTCGTCTGGACATTTGTCGGCTATGACCATAAAAAAACTATGGAAATTTAGCACCAAAATCAGCATTAATATATAATATATATATAATAGATATAATGACGAAAACATCTCCCTTATTTGTAAAAAGTCTGCATACTCAAAGGTTGGCAAAAATGTATTTATGTAGGAAGCAATATCTATTTGCTGCTGCGCGGACAAAATACAGGTATCATACATATAACTGAATAGCGAACGAGAGTCGAAACAATATGTACCTAATATGTAAGAGGAAAATGGAGTAACCTCGTACCTACTACACGTCCTCATTTTAATACCAAAATATTCGTACGCACGCCCGGGTCGCCCAAAAATAATGAAACCCACCACTCGAGCGGGATAATTCAACTGAAATTATGATAAGTTTCAACCAAATAACGCAACAGAACACTTAATGAGTTTACACGATAATTCTTACCCAAAGTGTTCCAAAATTATTATATAAATACGATCAGCAGATTTAATCTTTTATCGTTGCAATAAATGTTCTTTGTTTACTTCATATACTTATCATACAACTGATTATTGTTAAGACGACACTCTAACACTCTACACAACTTGAAACATCCTGTATATCAATTTAGATGCACATGTACATAGGAATAAAACAGACATATATTCATATATGTATCAGCGCGTGGGTGTGTGAATTTGCGTGGATATTTATACTATATTACTTATTCACTATTTAATCTAATGGCTTAGTCGTAAGATGGAGATTTCTTTTGATTTGATTACTTAATTATGAACCTTTAAATTATAAATATTTATAGTAAAACTTCATTAAGATCTTAAATTTATTTAAAAGAAATAAGTTTAGAAACAGAGGGATAAAAATTATATACTATTTATATTATTTGAGACGATTGACATTAACCGCTTTTGCAATATCGATATCTCTCGAGAATTTTATGTCGAGGGTAATATAATATCTGGAGAGGATGCCCATGTTTATTTACCTATGATATAAATGTTTAATTTACCCTACTCCTGTGTTTCATTTGTTGTAACTAAATAAACTTTATAACTAAAATTAAATCCTAAATGATAAATGAGATGAGCGGCGTTTCTGTATTGTGCCTGTCTCGGGAATTATATAAAGAACAAATTGCAATGCTAATTCGAAGTCCATAGAGGCGTTTTTCGTTTAGTTTGGCATTACGAGAAATTATCGTGTCACTTTTCTAAACGGGAGTTTGTTCCGAGGGTCCGTCCACTACTTTCAAGGTTTGCTGTTTGTTATAATTTGTTATAATGTTATTTTTAATTGCCAGTAATTGAGGTCGTAATAAACAGTCGTAACAGTAATAAGTAATAACAGTAACAGTAGGAAGAGTAACTAAATTTCGTATATGTGTAATTAATAAAAATTAATTAGGTTTTTTTTTTTAATTTATTTCATTTTCATTTTAAATATGTAATAATGAAAAATCTTTTGCATATTCTCTTAAAACTACAGATACAAAATAATTTACCGAATAAGATTTGCAACAACTTTTTTACCTTTTAAATTCAATCATGATTGTCTTTGTTATTAGTCTGAGCATACGTTTTAAAGGCTCCTAAAAAAATTTAATTTCCAAATTAAGTGTTTTGAGTGGAAGACAAGCAAAAGAAATTTAGTCTGAACTGTGTCTGTTGACTTTTCTTGTCTTAACAGAATGAAAAAGTTTGTTTCGAAGGTTTATCGTCGCCTCGGTACACCCAACTCATTCTGCCACAGAGGGACCTATTTCGTCACTTTGTTTGACAGCGACTGCGGGTGGCGTCGAGGTTATGCACACCTCTCTCATTATTGTAATACCTTAAATGTATTTACAAAGACAGGACTTTATATTTTCTCTTTTTGCAATCTGTATTATTTAATATATTTTAATTTAATTTATGGGATGATGACAAAATTTGGTGAGTAGTAGCAGCATGTAAGTATATATATTATTTTATATTTCTTCTGTCCGTGTGTAAGGGACTGAACTACTGACTGATTTTTATGAAATTTCGGGAGTGTGATTATGTGGGCATGGATGGTTCAGATTCAGATTTACAGTTGAACCCGGTAGGTACCACCTAGGTAGGTGAAAAACGTCTGCAGGGTCAGCTAGTATTTGTATAGATTACGAGCATTTTCGTTTAAATAGATATGTCCAACCATTATTTGATCAAAGCACGCCAACAAATAAGGGTGTTTATTTCTTTAGACATGATTGAAAAATATTTAATTTTTTACTGAAGTTATAACTTTTATTCAGATATCATGAAGTCCATTATACTAAGATAATGTAGTTATTTATAAGTATTTTTTTATCGTTCCGTAGTTCCAAAGAAAACTAATACTTCGGTATTGTATTGTATGAATATATATCGTTTAAGACGTATTTTTAACAATTAGGATATGACTTTAAATATACTTTCACTGAGAGAAAACTTTTGGAATATCAACACTTAATATTATCTATTTGAGTAGTACACATATGTACTACGAGTCACTTCACTTCATAAATTTTCAAATAAGGAAATAGTATTCAACATACTAGTCATACATATTTTATATCCTTTCATCCTTCATGCTCTGTGTCAATGTTTCAATCGTCTAAAACAACTTCCAAAACTTTTGCTATTTTGATCCGACAGGTCAGAAATCGGTACATCGGACGTAGAGCTAAGTTAGGGCTATAGAGTGGACAAGTTATGCTTTCAACACCTTCCAATTCCTGATATAAGGTGTTATGGTTATCAACATGATTCCTTGAAGCCTTTAGTTTTCTCTCCGGCACAGCCTGAAAAGCTTTGTGCACTGCTACTGAGGTTCCATTTCGAGTTATCTGACCTGCAATTTTCCTGCATTGCCGATATAGGGAAAATTATTTTGTCAACGTTGTAGGTTTTTGTAATTTGGTTGCTAACTATCATGAGAAGATCCATACTGATGATTGAATTTTATTGTGCGGATCATATTTATAGGTACAAGTTACGTCATAATGATTTCTAAACTACGCCTTGATGCCCTGTTCGCAAAACGTAGACGCATTTCACGGGATTCAACCCACACGAGATTCCGCCTCGAATACGAAAGATCTTTCTTATTACCACGCAATTTGTAATCCAAACAGGATAAGTTAACACGGATTCAAATATAGTCCCAGCAAACATAAAAAATAATAAATGTGGTTACATAAATATCTGTTCAATGTATCTAACGTTTACTCTTAGTTAGATTGTTTGTTTACAATCCATTTAATGCCTCTGCAAGGACCCTCCGGGGAAGTCACGCCTTCAAATGTTAATTATGTTTGTGAGTTCTGAATGTCTGAGTGGGTGATTATTTATTTTGACTTGGTAATTAAATAGAAACTTGAAATACTAATAATTACTTTACTGCATAATCAGCGTATGGGACAAACAACTTGGTTATTCAATAAGTTTGTTCATTAATTTCTTTAATTTTTTTCACTGTCTTCTACCTTCTCTTACCTCTTCTATCAATATTTGGTGTGAGGGGATTCATTGATCTTGAGCCCTTGCTCTTTTCGCATCTCGCTGAATAGCAACCGAGGCAATGGCATTGGTATTCGGGTGTGGTAAATAGGCTACTTAATCTGTCTGTCTAGCTACCGCATTTCATTCTGACTGTGAAATTTAGTACGGAAGCAGGTACATGTGTATGAGTATTTATTTAGTTTATTTATAACTGGTTAAATGTTGTGCAAAGACGTTATTTAGTCACAATGAATATACTTTTTGAGTGCCGTATTTCAACGCGACATAATTGAATGCAAAAAACATAAATCAACCGACGACGCAGGCACTTACCTCGGCCAACGGATCAATTTGGTGACTTAATGAGATAATGTTGCCAGCATTTTAGTTATTTATTCAAGGGACAAACATTTGGGAGCACAAAGGTGCGTAAGGCTAATGTTATCCTAAAAGTATAATTAATGTGTAAAAATGTATATTCCTTTATCATCAAATATTTAAAATTAGGTTATATTACTGTTCAATCTTTATGTCACTGGTTGATGAGTAAATGTTAAGAATAAAAAAGAAACCATCAAAATTGACATTCCAATGTCTTGCGGAAAAAATAAGGCTGCCGTGCAGTAAATATTTTTAAACCGATTTTGCTTCCTGGATCGCAGACGTTCTGCCATCCATTCCTTTCAATAATCTAGCCGTGCTAGATTT
>DWPT01007535.1:0-10739 GCA_018251895.1 Agathymus mariae mariae | reverse complement strand
GGGGGGGGGGGGGGGGGGGGAGTACACGTCCAGCGCGGCACGGAATGATCAGGACGGGGCAGATGGCGCAGGCTGGTGTCGAGTGTCCCCCACTCGACGAGTGAAATGTGACTTAAGAAAATTACTTGTTAATATTTCCATTTTAACAAAGAACATTTTGTTTTTGTGTTCGATCACACACTGCGACATGTGCTCGGTCCCGTCGCGGCAGCCCGCCGACGTGACCCCCCGATGTAACATCACTCCGTCTTGTGGGTGGAGATAATAATATTTTTGTATTAAAAATAACTGGTAGTTCCATAATTTTTTTTTATTACTTTTTCCCTTTGCATTGTAACCATCGAGTCACGTTCAGTGTCAAGTGGCGTGTCGTGCGTTAGTACGTGTTACGCTGTGAATTGAATCACATCGAAAAGTTACGTAGACAACTTCAGTTGATTTACTTTTGTTTATTAAACGTCTCAAAAATGTTATCGAAACATATTAATATAAGTCGAGTAGTCTGTCCATACGTCGCGTCACGTCACGTCAACTAGTGCGCTCGACGGGGACACGGTGGGTGTAGTCATGTCACTACACGTCCATACAATTACTATTATTTTCAAAGTTCTCTTTTATAGTTTTTTATATAAATTACGAAAACAGATAATGATAAAATCTCGTCTCGAATAAAATACAATTGTTATTATTAATATCATTACGAATATAATTTTATTATTGACGAATACTTTAATTTTTTTAAAGGTTAATTTTTTTGATGTGAATGAATCAATCAACCGACATGACTATATATATATATATATATATATACTTGTATACTTAGTTTTTTTTATAAATGATGAAAATATTGAGCTCGTCTCATGTCAATAAGAATGTACCGATCATCTGTATGATTAATATTACAACTGCGTTCACATTTACCTTTTTTTTTAATTGACGAAATTCTGTTGCTCGCACAAGGATGACACTGTGTCTCGCGGGACACCGTCGTTGTGTTGCGTCCCCGGTGGCCGCGACAAGACGTCGAGTTACCACGTAGTGAACTAATACATTCAATAATCACAGTGAACATGACATGTTGACGACACCTGCAGATCCAGTTGTGTCATATCTGAACGAAATATATTGCTCATTTAATGTGACGGTTGTATGTCGGAGCGACGGCGCCGGCGGGGGCTGTACGTATATCTTAAGACTGAAAAACCTCTCCGATGTTGGAGGGCGTGACGTCAGCTCCGGACGGTGTCCGCCTCTGTCGATTTTTTAAGTGTGTATCATGCCTAAACGGGAACCAAATGTATATAAGTGTACCTTTTGTAATGCTAGTATTCAGAATTTGTAAATATAACAATATAATTTAAATGATTACTTAAACAAACCGAGACCCGCCGGGCGGTGTCGGCGGCCATGTTGGAACATTATTGTAATATTTATAATTTAATTGTAATCATACCGCCGCCGCCGCCGCCGGCTCGTGCGAGGTGTAGTTCAATTGTGTGTGTGGGGGGGGGGGCACTTGTAGTTCAGACCCGCGCCTGTTGTACCTATTCGACGTGTGGTTGGACTCTTCAAATACCAAAACAACACCCGGACGACGCACGACGCACCACGTCCAGCGATTCGTGACGTCAAACTGACAACTTCAGCTAACCGCGTGCGGCGCGTCAGCTCGGCCGTTCGCGTGCGGTTTATACTTACCTTGTGTCTCAAGTACTTAATTGTTTTAAATTGCTTCGACGGCTCAATGAATCTCTTCAGTCAGTATCGTGCTTCGGCCGGCTCTGTTGGGTAGTGCGGAAGAAGGTTCGCGTTCGCAGATGACTGCGGCATCTGTCGGTGAGTAGGTACAATCCGACACCGCTGTCCTGTTGATCTACCTGGTTAGGTATATGTTGATTATGTGAAGATAAGTGTTACATATGTGTCCGCACGCACTGTGACTGCGTGCGCGTGCGTGGAGCGTGCGTGTGAGTGTGTGCGGCGACCACGTGATAGTAGCGATTAAGTGAAAACAAGTGTGTACTTGAAACCAAACTAATTAATAAATATTTTGTAAATTACATTGTGTTTTAGTCACGTACACATACACGAACGGCGCCCGCCTGTACTTGCCTATCCTGACGTGATGATGCGTGCTGCTTCAAATTTGATGTCTCCAATTGAGCTTAACCCCAGCAGACATCTATTAAGGAAAAAACACACTCCACGTTCCAGGAGCACGTGACGAGCTGGCAGCGCCGAGTGGCACGTCAGCTGCATAGTAGCCGCTGCGACGGCCGCCCCACCAGTATTTACAACGTCAACGAAACGCCACAAGCTAACCGTAATAAGTATGCCCCCGCCGGCCGGCCGGAGATCAGGTCCGTCGGCCGTGTGTAGCTAAATAAAACTTCCGAGTAATTTATAAAAATATAATATTAATTCAACATAATAATAGATACCTCTATGTATTCCTATAGTTCCCTCAGTCTTTCTGTCGCTAGTGCACGAGACGTGTCACGTGGCGTGTCGACCTCCAGTTACAAGCCAGGGTATTTATTTATCACGTGACCAAAACACAACACAATAGTAACGATTTAACTGATCTTCGATTTAGCAGAAGTAACAAATCAGCAAATATTAAGAACGTATTATTCAACAAACAATAAATTCACATTAAAAGGTCGCTTCACACGCATGAACATCTTCAGTTGTATTCGTATTATTTAGTGGAGCCTCACACGATCATCTCTACATATGGTCGGTGTTCGACACGACGGGAAGTCAACGGTGTGATCTAGTCGTCGGATGTTGAACTCCTCCAGTGTCCTCCGTCCGACCTGGTGTACGGGGGGCGGGGCGTCAGTAGCGCCGGTGCGCGGTGTACAGGCGCCGGGCCCTGGACCGGGACGTGCCCTCGGGGCGCAGTGAGCGGCCGCCGACGGGGGTGGGGGACGCGAACCGCCGCGTCAGCTCCGAGTACGTCGGGGTCGGCGCCCGCGCCCGCGCCCGCGCCGACGTCGTGTTCGAGCGCAGGGTACGTTTGACATTCTCTGTTGACAGACGGCACCGGGTTAACGAGTCGAGTCGAGGCGAACGACACGGTGGATGGAAGAACCCCGACGGGATCACGGACGGTATTGTACTTGTAAAGTAACTTAGGCGCCGGCACTGACAGCCCCCCCATACGGGGATCGCGTGCCACATTCACATCTATACGATACACTACACCGATATTAATAAATAATTTATTTGGTAATCAATTTAAAATATTGTGTAATTACTTCGTTTGTGTAATGTAGGTAATATACGTTCAGCCGACACAAGAAAATCAAAAACCCTTCCTTTGTCAATCGGTTGACTCGCGCCTGCACCCGCCCGCTACGAGTTAGGTCAAATTGTTAAAATTACCCGCGGGGGAGTGCGGCACTCTGCTGCGAGTGCGTGCGTGTGTCTGCGGCGACGAATCTCTAGCGGGGAGGCTCGGGTCTGACGAAGAGGCGCGCGCGCCGGGGGGTGTGACCATGAATCGCTCCGGAGACAACAGCTCGCGGGGCGATGGTGTTTCGCGCAGGGGGGAACGCGGGCGTAGAGACCACGCGCTGATCAGGACTGGTTTTTTATTGATAATTTGATTTTTTCGCGACTTGCGCGCCTTGAGCTCGCCTGAAACACGAACACATTAAGAAATGTTTAACCAATTCAAATTACGTCGTGACACTCGTGACGCGGCTCGCTCTGGTTAATTTGACATTATACATATGTAATACTAACAAACTTCTCTGGCTTCGCTTCGTTAGAACTACGCCTCTTACCCTAAGAAATAGTACCTACATTATTTTATAACTTTTTTATTTATCGACGGATCGCAATGAAACAAACTTTAAGTATTAAGTGATGGTTACTGTAATATATTTATAAAAAACTAAAAAAAAACTGATCCTATCCCATGGTGACGGCAATAAAAGGGTGTCGTAAGAGGCGACAGAAGTCGGTCCGGTTGGTGTGGTGTCTGCCATTGTCGCGTCACCACCATCAGCACCGTCAACACCAATAGTGTCGCCCGCTCCGCGAAAGGAGAACAGGGGTGAATACTCTGTGTAGCAATAACTAAGACTCGACTTGTGAACATATCAGCACCCACAGTGCCAATTCGCCGCCGCCCTTGCTAAACCACAGTCCACCGCCACTGCTAACACAACGAGCAAATCAGCTGCACCAAACTGATGCGTTGTCGGCAGGAAATGAGTTTAAAAAATCGGAACCACCAGTTACCGCTACACACTTCACCAGTCCCGCTAAGACCACACGCCGTGTCATTAAATCGACAGATTTTGAGGTAAGCAACATGACAATATAATAAATATTGTTACTTTTAGTTATTTACTCTTGGCAATATTGCTCATTGAAAAAATTCTTCTCGCGAGTATGAATTATCAGTAAGGAACCGGTTTTTATTACAGAGATTTACAACTTGTTTCACGACAAAATAAGATGAATAAATTTCATACTCTCAATATAACCACCTCTGTTAATAATATTGCATCAGTCAGATACGACCATTTAAGGACCTGTGAAGGCAACCTTTCATGCTAATGTCCTTTCGAGTACATACAAAGACTTACAATCGACCGCATACGGAACGAAGGAGAGTACGGACCTGTGGCGGCAGCGACTCGAAGCCGTGTGGCGTCGGAGGCCGACACGTGCAGCGCCAGCCGCGGCAGCAGGGACCGCAGGTAGCGGTTCCGCAGGGAATGCCAGGAGCGGACTTCGCGACCACACCGAGAACAATGAGAAAACCGATAAACAATAAAGGGTAGGAAGGAACATTCGTTAGCGCACACAAATAAAACTTATCCAACCGGTAATAACACATTACATTTTAATTTCAAAGTACAATTTATTACATGTGTTGTTGATCACCATGAACGTAATAAAATAAAATAATCAAGTCGTTGGCCAGTTCAAAAACTCTCAACTACCACCCACAAGCCACGTGCCATATAAATCCTTTACCGACTTTAAGTAATCGCGACGGCCGCAGCACCACCTGAGAGCCCGGCCACTAGACCACGGCTTGGTTACCACGTGTCAGCCGACCATGCGACCAAGCCGACCAGATCGTGGCCGATCTGCTCGAGGGACCAGTATGAATAGTCTCCGACTGTTATACTGGAACCCTGGCGGAATTCGATAGCGTGTTGCAGCCCTTCGAGACCTCACCCGGAAGCAGACCTTCCACGAGATCTTTCTGAGCGAAACAAAGTTGCAACCAGGGACCAACTTCCGCCTAGCCGGTTACTTCGTGTACCGTCGCGATGAGGTCACACAGACGGACTACCCGTTCAGGGGCGCCGCTGTCGCTATCCGCTGCGATGTATTACACGGACAACTGCCTCCCCGCGACTGGACGACACCCGCTCTATAGGGGTGGAGGTCAGTCTGGCGGGTGGGGGACTGCAGTCGTTCGCGGCGTACCGCCCGTCGGCACCGACCGCGGAGGCCGTGGCGGTGTCAGTGATCGGACCTGATTCACCCACCCATCCACGTCCTTGCTGGTGAGAGCGTACTGTCCCGACATGGAAATCATGCTTCACAAGAATCTGCCGTGTCTGGTCCACGTGGAGATGTTGTGTGATCTGGACACCCAACACACCTCCCGATTCTGGTCGCGAATTTCTCTTAATTTCTTTTTTAACGTTAACTTCAAATAAAAAAGGAAATGACAAATATGAAATCAGGCAGTAATAAAAAACGAGAATTAAAAAAAACCTTTAGTAGTAGAAATAGGGGATGAAAGTTTGTATGGTGACTTAGTTAAAACCTTATTAATTTGCGTAAAGCTTTATACAAATAGTATGTACAGACGACTGTGTCAAACGTATGCGAATATTAAAATATTTCCGCTGCGAATTTATTTAAATGTTACAAATATTTCGTTGCATTTTTATTATTTATTTTTCTCCTAATTGTTAGGTTTATTATTAGTTGTTTCCATTGTGATTGTTAGGTAGGTACGTAATATAACGGTACCTCCTTTTGTGTATTTTTTATAATAAGGAACTAAGTTAATTTTAGGTTCGCATGTTTATTTTTGTAACATGTTTTTTTATAATAAAATAGTATATACAAGTTATGTCCCAGATCTATAGTTCTTTAATTTTTTGTTTCGTTTACATTCATATTTCAAATATATGTAGAGTGAGAATTATAGATTTCTCATTAATTTGCGAACCTGATATTTACTAAGGGAGTTACTTCGGTCCAATAAACTTATTTTGTAGAAGTTCCTCCTTCTTCACGTGCCTCTTGAAATGTGGAAAACACTCGATCATCGTAGTTTTTAAGATCTTTGACAAAGTTTGGCCCACGGAAATGATTTAAAAGCATTCTCAAATAAAAATATTAAAGATTCACGCCAGGCCAATTCTGAATAAGTACTCCAAGGAGTTCAAGAATTCGGCATTTCCATTATCTTTGTGTAGTATTCCATATGCAATATCTCGATACTGAGGTACATAGAAAAGTGTTATTGCGAATTCGTCATGTGTATAGAGTTCCGTAAAAACGGTTGAGTGTTGTTTTCGGAGAAGTTAGTGAGGTGTGTGACGGTGGGGTGCCTTTCGTGTAATCGGAATCCTCTGAATCTGCTGACATAGGGCTGATATGTGTAGACTTCATCCTATTCATTTTTACAACTGAATAGACAATGTGTTTTAAATCATGTGTTATCGTTGACAGCGTGACAGAATTCGCGTCAGTGTAATCATGCCGTTTGAACTGCCGGTGATTGCTGCTCTCAGGAGCAACTGGACTCTGTTTTACATAGCTATTTACAATTGACTTGTATCTGTACGGTTTGTATCTGTATTATTTGCAAAATATCAATCCTATAAATTTAAATTTTCGCCCAAAGTAACTATTCCACGCAGACGAATTCGCGGGCAAAAACTAGTAAATTATAAAATTAACTATTGATCAACTAACAAACAATTATTTTTGACAGAACTTTTGAAGTTTGAGGCGGATTTACATTGTCGGATGCTCGGAGGTAAGGAGGTTTTTTTCAGTTTGCCATCATGGACAGAGAAATAAATAATAATATATACACGTTTACACACTCACACCTCCGCACAAGGATCACCCTGTGTTGTGGGTGGCGTGTGGCGTGGACATACACAAATATTACATTACAGACACCCATGACCCGAGAACAAACATTTATCTGTCACAAATGTCTGCCTCGGCCAGAATTAAACCCGGGACCCCTCAATCCGCATGCAGGGTAACTACCAACTGGACTATGGGGTTCGTCAAAGAGAAAAGCGAGAGCGAAAGAGAAAAAAAAAGAGCGAAAATATTATGCATATTCTCGCTCTTACAAACATATACACATTATGTCCCATGGGCTGGTTATTTCAGCAGTGCCTTGGTGTGTGTACGATGGGTAGCAAAGGAGGGTCGTTCACATGAAAAGCATTCACGCAAGAAGGAAACTTGGGGTTATGCAGGACATTAAACAGGAGACATGATAATACGCCTATTTCTATGGAAACAGATGAGGAGCCATTTACGGCGCTTGCGAAAATGTGAAACATCATATTTTCTGAAATTCATAATAAAACGAATACAGAGGTTATATAATCGTTCAAGTATATTTAATAACTCCTCTGCGGCATCTAAAAAACCGACATCGACGTAATCCAGAACGGGCAGAACGATGGAGCGAGATTATTTTTAGATCGGAAGGGTAAAAAATGTTATAGGCACTTAAGCGAATGCAAAATGAATACTTCGACCAACGTGATTCGACATGGGCATTCCAATTAACTCGTATTACGAAATAAACCAACATTTTAACCGAACAACAACCGACAACGATGAATAAACATACATTGTGACCTAATTGATAGAATCTTAGTAGATTTCATACGAAATATAATTCGTTTACATGATCGAAATATAGACGATATATCGCGAGCTGTCTCTCATGTTCTGTTCATGTGATGGTTCTATAAGGCTAAGGGCTACAACAACCCGGTGCTTCACACGCGCTTCACGATAACACCTTAAAGTGAACTGTCGCCGGCGCGGCGCTAGAACAACATTAGTATAGCTATGTTATGGAAAAAGCGAAACAAGCGATAGTTTTATCACCCCTGTGGGATCCTCACACTTAATTTATGTAGTAGGAGCAGTAGATCCCCCGAGAAAATACTACACTGAAGACCAATAGACTGCGTTGCAGAAAATGTAAAAAAGAACTAGTTGGGCTTGTGAGAAGAATGGAGGGACACTTGTAACAATGTAGCACCACCACCGGTTCTAACACTGATGCAAATCTTGACGCGGAGGAGAAATGGTAGAGTGATGCCGATGCTGGTTCTTCTCGATCTTCAGATAATTCTTATGCTACACCCACATTTATTATTACTCTCCAATCTAAACATGGCAGTGCCAGCAGCAACGCGAGCTTGAAGATTGAAATCATCAATGACAAAATTTATTATTGGTACAAGTTAAGAAGATAAGATGAAGATTTATTTACTTTTATCTCGTTATATGTTTGCTACTAACACGCCTTTTAACACTAGATTGTGTTAGGTAGTCATTTTGTCATTTTGAGCGCTTTTAAATTTTAATTAGAAAAACAATTGTGTATATAATGACACAGCTTCTTAGAATTTTGTGACTTTTTGGACAACCTATAAATGCGTTTATTAATCATTGTAGTTGACACTCCTCTTTCATTTCCAGTATATATGTTATACAGTTGCCCAAAAGCATAAATTTTGACCACTTGACTACTTAATCAAATTACTTTTATTATTGAATTGAGTAAATTTCTTATCTGAACAGATCGGCTCCGATTTCGCATAAAGTTTCATGTATATTTTGATTCCCGTCACTTATACGTGACTTGTTATTCTAATCTTTATGCCAGGCCTACCGACGCACCTCATTACCCTTAAACTCACCGTAGTTCAGGAGGGAAGAAGGATCACTTACTGTAATCGATACGCTTTGATAGAGTAGGCGGATCGCGAGCGTCGCTCGTTTTGACTTAGGACCATTGCATGACAGTCCGTCTGATTAATACGCTATTCAATTGATTTCTTTTTCGCCCTAAATTAATTAAAGAAATGTCAGCCACACAGCTGGCTACTTGGTCAAAGTTACTACTGTGGCAATAAAACAATGCGAAACTTACAAATGCGCGGCGCGAAGTGTAGTTACAGACAACGCAGCAAATATGAACAATATGAGACGAGATTTGGCCCAACAGGAAGAACTAGCTTCTCACGAGGATATACTTACTTACGGCTGTTCGTCACACATATTAAACCTTTGAATACAGACTACTAGCAAAACATTTGAATACAGAAGATATTACTAAGAAAGTTAAGTCGATCACGCCGTACTTAAAATACACTCACTTTGCGTCTGCCAAATACAAAGAAGCTGGTAATAAAGCAATTGTTATACCACAATAGATACGCTGGAACACCATGGCTGACTGCTTAAAATTAGTCTTAGAAAATTGGCGTATAATGACAGATGTATGCTTAAATAATTCAGCTGTTATAGATTTGGCAATTTCATTGAAAGTAAACGATATGGCGCAGAAGCAACAAGCCCAGCCTCTCTTCAAAAAACTGGAAAATATCGCAGTTACACTTGACATCTCCCAAAAGACATCCTGCTCTATTGGCGAAATGACTGAAGCAGGGATAGAGCTTAAAAATATGTTTGAGGGTGAGAATGTAAGAGTGTGTGAGACCGAATATTCACTGGATGATTTAAGAAAGTTCAAAGCTCGTTATGAAATGGCAATGTCTCCAACTCATTTTTCAGCAAACTTACTAAATCCTAAGTAAAGGGGCGAAAATCTCACGAGTGAAGATATTTCTGGGGCTTTATTATTTATAGAAGTTTTTCACAAATAGGCTTTGCCCTATGTTGTTAAATACAGGGCAACGACTGATCTCTTTCGTAACTTTCTAATTGAAGGTCATGTAGTAAATCACGTCGGACCTTTCGAATGGTGGCAGTCA
The DNA here is from genome assembly GCA_018251895.1 of Agathymus mariae mariae. Taxonomy (NCBI): domain Eukaryota; kingdom Metazoa; phylum Arthropoda; class Insecta; order Lepidoptera; family Hesperiidae; genus Agathymus; species Agathymus mariae. The sequence continues at coordinate 702 of DWPT01007535.1, read as the reverse complement.
TTAACAAAACAATTTAAACGCTAAACAATAGACTTGGTGACGCAGCTTCACACTGTTGTAGCTTCAAGTGCTGGAATTGAAAAACGGTTTTCAGCATTTGGATTCTGACGTACGAAATAAACTGGGTGCCGAGAAAGCTGCAAAACTTGTCACAGTTTTTAAATACCTAAATAAGAAAAAATAATTGTTATCTGACTGACACACGATCTTGACTTTGTTATATCTTTATTATATTGAATAAATTACTTATCATAAAAATAATGTTTTATTTAATTACAATTGCAATAAAAGTTCAAAAATATAACATTGTAATAGCGCACATACCCTCAATTGAATTTATGTCAAGCTATTTAGACTCCTAAATATGAATTTATTATTTTAGTAGTTGATGATGTCCGGACGGTGGTAAATGTCACAAACGAAGTGAACGTGCTTATCTCCATTCTGGCACGGATATTGGGACCACGAAAACCAACCATTCAATATAATTTGACGCGTCATAATACTCAAAACTTGCAATGGAACTATAAAAAATCTTTCAATTCAAATAATAACAACCATTCATTTATTCGCAACAACAACAATAATATGAAACCGAACATGAATACCTGGCACGTGGCGCGGTCATTTACTCGCGTATTGTGTGACGCTGAGAACGGGCTATGGCAATATAGCATTTTTTTTTTTCAAATGTCGAGTGAA
>DWPT01007534.1:0-10739 GCA_018251895.1 Agathymus mariae mariae | reverse complement strand
GCGATGGCGTAGTTTGACGTTCGAAAAGTGTTTGTAAAAACCAACTTCGAATAAAATATTATTTCATTTCATTTCAATATTATTTCATTTCATTTCATAATGTTACTTCAAGGATCGTTGGTTTCATGTGTCAACATATTGATGCCCATATATTTACAAATTCTGCTCATCTGTTTTATAATTCATGTGGTTATACAATTTTGTTCATTATTTTTCATTTATATACTACTAGCAGCCCACTCAATTTAGTTCTGGTTCAACAATCAACTACATACACATATATATAGTCTATGTCCATCCGGCATATTGTTCTTTTCACAAAATTACAAATTACTGATAAGTGAAGTGAATATGTCAACATAGAGATATTAAACACTAAGAATTAGTTCTAAGAGAAAGTGGCTTAACAAAATAAAGGCAATACTTACTTATCCTGAGTTGGGAAGAATGACTTCCGTTTGCGCAGGAGAACTGTCCTAGTGCCTCCATTCTTCTCACCACCAATCTGCTTCACCACCACTGTGGCTTTCTTGGGTTTAGAGGCCTTGGGGTTCTTCTTTCCAACAAACTTGTACTTAGCCTGAAAATTATAAGTATGACAAGTTACAAAAGGGCCATGACATACTTTAATTGCAATTTATATCAATCTGCTTGTATCTAGCTATCTATCTGAATGTGTATGGATCACACAAACTCTTGAATTGATTAAAGATGATATATATTTGTAACTTATCCAAGGATGGATCATTAGATAATTTTTCATCTTGAGGAAGGTAAAGGTAACAAGTAATATAACAGCATAATCGGAAACAATTAGTTCAGAGGATAGTAAATAAAGTTTTAACTTCTTTTCTGTAGCTACTGCAATAAATAATGTTTTAACTCACATCATCGCTAAAATAATAAAATAGGTAAATAATTTAAATTCCTCATAAAAAACGAATACTGATTTTTCAAGTGTATTATTTGGTAAGGATTTTTTCTAAAGAAAAGAAAGGGCAAGTTACTAGAAGTTCATAAAATCAATGCATTCAATGATGAAATATTTTGATTTAATGGGAAATTCTATAATGTAATAAATATGGTATTTTCAAGAAAAAACTGCAGTTCAACTATCAAATCCTTAAAAGACAAATATCATGACAGCCATACCTTCTTATGGAACATCCTAGTCTTGGAGAAACGGACCACTCCATTACCCAAATCATAATTCCTCGGTTTGCCAACTTTAGTCTTCTTAACTCCGCCCGCGGGCACCGCGGGGGCCTTGCCCGCCGCCTTCGGCTGAGGTGGAGCCATTTATTATCTACACAAATAGAAAACAACCTCAAAACAAACTTGCCACCTGACTACGTAAAGGTTATGTTCGACAATTAAATAATACCGTTTCATGCACAAACAAGTGACTAAACAAAACTGGAATCAGACGATATCATAGTTTTTTAAATGTGATAGATATATCACTCACTAATACAGAAATAAACAACACATAAATTTTGTCTCTCTTGGACGTCAACATTTAATGTGAAATGAACACTTTACTAAATATTGTTGTGACGAAATATAGTATCAAGTCACTTGTTTGTGAGACACAAATAATCATTTAATTATTTAAACGTACGGATGTTAGATAATTAAGTATATTTTACTCGATGTATTTAGCACAAAAACAACCTCAACTCACAGTAAGCCCGGGATCAAGAAAAAGAACTTGACAAGGGCTGTCATGAATTCATTATAATATGTCAAATAATTAGATACTATTGCCTAGACGTCATAATAATCTGTAATTTTACATTTTTAAATGCTCTATGATGCAATTAATAATCAATAACATTAACTTCGTTTGTAATGAAAGAAAACAATGTAACAATTTATTTAATTTGTTCAATTATGTTATTGTCATTATATGTTTGTGAATTGTTATAGAAGCATTAATCGAAAAGTTTGATGCATTTCATTAGAATCAATGTTTCAAAACGTTAACTGTATGTCAATGCCATGTAGTCAATCATTCGTCAAAATTATTGGTTATACAGCTGTCAAATGTCTTTTGTCAGTGCCTATAGTAGAATCAGAAAAATCTAATTAGAAATTTCAGTGTTTAAAATGGCTTCCTTGAGGAGCCCGTCTTCACCATCCGATGGATATAAAAGGTTCAGTGATGATTTCGCAAACTCCAGCATCAACAATTACGGCTCAAACGTCACAAGTAATCGGAAGCTATGATTTTTCCATGCACAGTAGCCGCAAATATATCTAAATGCTTTTGTTGTTAACAATACATTTTGTGATGCACCTAACATATTGTTTAATTTCTCACCTGTAAAGTGTTAGACAGTGTTCCTTACTGTATGTGCTTCGAGATCAATCTTTCATGATACCATCTAAAGGATAACGGCATAGAGGATGAGTCACAAGCCAACTTAACACTAGCTTACACGTAATAAACAATACCTATATATTAGTCAGTCGACCCAATTCCCAGTAGAATGCTTTACTTATAAAACAATGACAATCACTGCATGTCAATTAACTACCTATGCTGCATGTGGCTGTAACTGCTTTTTAAATTGCAGTTTGGTTTGTAACCAGTTACATCTTACATCATCTACACCATTCTACACTCCATAAATCCAGAAATAAACTGCATTCAACTGGTTTAGAAGTTGCACATTGTACACATTCAAACCACAGTAATATGCTATTAGTGTAGATATTTAATAACATGCTTCTTAATTTTATTTATTACTCTACTCATTTAGTAGAGACACATTTACAGTAGTTTTTTAGAAAGATAAGAATAAACAAAATTATGATGAAGTTTATTTGGTGTTGACTTTCATGAAATACAGTTTGAATAGTGGAAAAAATTGTAAACAATAACAATAGAAAATAATAATATTTATTTAGTAAAGTATAACTTTATGCAAAATAAATTAACAATACAAGTAGGTACTGTGATATGCTCATATTTCATCTCTGATGTTATCAGTCTAGTAGACTCTTATCTTACCACTCAGAGGTAGTCAACAGTGGGCTAAGAGCCAATAAGTAAATTTCATATATCTTTTTTTTTTAATATGGTTATTATCAAAAATTTGATCAATCATTTTGTAATATGCTGTATACTTACAAAGATTAATATATGTACATATTCAGAAATTCAAATAAAAGGGAGAACCAATGGTTTACGAGCCCTACCAAATTAGTCATGTGGATACTCATATCATGTTTATTGTCTTTTTATTCTTTTATGTGAATGTGTTTGAATAAAGTGTGAATTATTAAAAAATAACTCTAGATTTAACTAAAAATGTCTAAGATAGTGAATATTTCAGATAGTGTATATGATTTTGTGAAAGAACAGTGGTACACATTGAAATTATGTAAGTGTTTATATATATTTTTTTCCTTTTTTTAGAATAATGTCTCGTTGGCTGTGTAAGTAACTACTTTTTGTGCAAAATTATGTAACATGTAATGCATTACATTAAATCCATGTGTATTTTGCTATTGAACATTTTTCTTGCTACTTTTTCTAGTCGGTCAGTCAGTTAACTATTGATCTGGAATGTAATGCAAATTAAACCAGTCATGTATAAAATCATAATTATACTGCTAGTTACCAAAATTATACTTAAAAACGTGCATCCACCGTTGTACTACACTACAGCGTGCACGCTACAGTGGTTCTCTTCCATTTACTGTCCATGCTTAGATCTGCTGGAGGATTTTTATATTAAATATCCAGTACATGAATTATTAAATCACATTTGTTTTGTTATTTGATGGCAGGATTGATTAATACCTATATAATATTATATATACTAGTTACAAGTTTACTACCCCTTCATTAAAATGCAAAATTTTTCTATGACATATCTAGAGAATGTAGGTTGGTATTCCTAATTAAACTACCTGCACAATGTGTATCTAATAAAATAAAAATCAGTAAGTGATACAAAACAAAAAATCAACCATACACACAGGAGTGGCGTATTTGCTATAAAAACAACATTTACTTAGTACATTTTATTGCATTAACCGTGCCTATGTTATATTATTATAGGTACCTTAATTGTACATATTCAAGTAAGAGGCTGCGGTGATGTATATTGGAATGTGAAAATGGAAGTATACGACAGTAATCGTTGATTACGAATTTAGTCAAAAAAATATCATTGTGTTGCTAGGTTTCAATTGTCATTGTAATACGTCACAACATTTTATAAGAAAATCTTTCGTAAAAGTGGCCAGTTAGTAACTCTTGTAATTGTATTTATATAAAGGCAGTGATGCGTGGCCAAACATATTTATTATGCAGGAAATATGCTTGCGTAATTTTATACTAATGGAAAATATTCACTATTCTATCTGCTTGGTGTCAGCTTACTAAGAGAACAGAATAATGAACAGAACCACTCCCGTTCCTAATTTAAGTTATATTTAAATTATTTCCTTAGTTTTATTAAACTTCGAGATTATTAGGGATAGTATCAATTAAAAGGTAATAAAATTAATGTAATGAACGAAATGACATTATTAGTAATTAAAAATATACTAACTACCCAGTTTCTACCTCTAGTGATGTGTGTCCAAGTAGGATTAAATACGCTCAGTGTCATTTTCAAACTAAGTTTTGCATATAACACCATACTAAAATTGTTACTTGCTTTAATTTTACAGAAAAATATCGTGAAGTTTGTATGTCGATCATAACGAAACAACCGATTCTTGAACCATAAAAGTGTAAAACATCTGCAAAAATTAATTGCATGAAGCCTGTAAACAAATCAAATCTAAAATAAACCACGTGAATCATCTATGACGCCATCGATCCATCCGTCTAGCTGGTTCACGGACGCTTTCTCGTACTCGCAATAACTTTGCTACAGATGTCCGACGTGCCCTTAGATGGCTCCTCTCATGTTAATACCCAATCGGGACGTATCTATTAAAATGAAATCCCGTTGCTAAGCATACGCAAAATATCAAGGAGAAGTAAAAATGTTAAATACTGCGAAATGCTCTCGCTTCGCTTCGGAAAAACAACTTACGTTTAAAAATAGCATCTGCATTGTCCTTGGTTTTTGTCGTTCCGTGAATTACAAATACATTCATTAATTCATAACTTTTATATTTATGGACAGATTGAAATGATACGAACTTTAAATATTATGTGACATTTACTACAATACATTAGTGAAAACCGTTATGAATTCGGCTAAGCCGTTTCTAAGATTAACGCGAACGAACAGACAAAAATTCTAACAAGTATCGTTTTGGATTCTATTGTGTTAATAAAGGCCCGAAATAGTAGTTTTTCTCATATGTCCTTAATGTACAGAAAGCGATCAGTTATAATTTTATTATATGTTTAGATTATTTTGAAATTTACTAATCGTCAGCTAGAATAACAATTATTCTAGTATCCTGCACTAGTATGATTTGGTATCATTATAGTTTGGGCGTAATCGCGTACGCAAATATATGCTTTCAAAATCTCGACCAGCTATGAAAAATAAATCTGGTAAACTCTTTATACGACACGACAGGTCTTAATAGCTTTTTCCTATTACTTACTACGTAGGTCTTAAAGATATCTATGACGCGTTTGCTATTTCATTCACCCTGTTACAATCGTGTTTATTGCATCTTGTTTATGATTCACGCCAATCGTCCAAAGATCAGAAATACGAGCACTATCGTCGTAACCCTTCAGATGTATTCGTCTTCAGATGTATAAAAAATTAATTTATCAGGCCATTTTCTTAGTAAGCCCTCTGAATTGTTCTCGTTACAATACATTGCGTAGGTACGGCTGTGCACTTCAGGTATTTCTTGACCACAAGAGGCATGACTAAGCAGTGGACTTTAACTTTCAATCCAGGTGATTAGCGGGTACGAGGTGTCATTGATGCTCAGGCCGGCCAGCGACCGCAGCCCTAATTCACATAGGCTAGAGAGGCTTTGATCGTGGCGCAGGAAAATGTTCATAGTCAATCAAACTGGTACTATAACATAATCGACAGTCATCGGCACCAAATTTTAAAGCCTTTGCTGTTTTAGATTTGCTAATTTAAGATCCACGTTCTCAAGTGTTCTTCTCATTTTCGAGAGTTTCTTTCGCCATTTATACTCCTTAATGTTAAAGCACCTTTTCGAAACGGTACTAAAAGCAAAAAATGACGAACATTAGTGTATTTACAGAATACCTACATGATTAAATGATTTTGAATTTGAATTCATGTAGTATGCCCTAGACCTAATTAAGTAATTTCTTGAATTAGTCGCCACATTCTTATCATAACCCTCCCAAACTTTTTTTTATTTAAAAAAATAAACATATATTATACATACATTTCAATACCCAAACATTGGCCTTGTGCAATTTGTGCTCATGTGTTTGTGTAGGTGGGCGGGTACTATTGAACCAGTAACGCAACGGCGTTAACTACACAGAACAATCGTAAATGGCGCCTGAGATAATTTAAAAGCCATTTGTAACACTATCCCATTCTCGTGCGCTAATTGTCAGTAGCGAGAACAGCTGGAAAACGTTGATAAAATAAGATACGCAATGTAAATATTATTTCATGTGATAACAGAAGTTTGTTATTTACCAGTAATAAGGGCATAAAAATTGAAATTAAGTTTATATGAATAATTTACTTTACTCCCTGACTGGTTTGATTTTAACTTAAACTATGAAATAATAATACCTTCAATACAACTGTAAGAATATAATTGTTCTGTTAATTATATTGAAGCCTACCTAGAGCAAATTTACGTAAAGTATATTATTTTTTAATCCACAACTATACCTGTGTTAGAATTGGTTTTATTTTCAGAAATAGATTATGAAGAGATTACAGTTAATTTTTTTTTAATCGCTCATCTGGATCTTATCGAAGTGAAATTAAATTAAATTTTAATGCTTCAAAAATGAATAAAAGTCCTGTTGGTGTTGTAATATTCAAGGGAATTCAGCCAGATCATCCAGTGGAAGAATAAGTCGAAGGTGCAAAATCGTGCGCTGGTCGCGAGAATACGTTGCATCACCGTTGGCTGAATGATATCTCTATTTATTCCTCACTATTTAATTTTAACGATTTCTATACTGACCGTACTTCTTTCTTATGTATATTGTTCATATCTCTGCATTACTTTTAAGATCGTTCCATGAATTTGCTAGCCTTATTTAACACTCGGTCGTTTAAGACATCGCACGCATGATGAGATTTGACAAATTACTGAATTCTGCGAAGAATATTGTGCCTGAAGAAGTACTTACTACATTTTCTTCGATCATAAGTACCTAACTATATTATTTAACAATTTGAACTATTTTTTTTCAATTTACTTTTTGCGTTTGACTTATAAAACCGGTAGGTAGGTAGGCTAATTACATCACGATGGTTTTTTTATCTATAGTTTAGATTTATTAGCTGGTTATTGATTTGTGTGTTATTTTAAGTTATTAAACAAACTACTGGTAGTTTATAATTGTTATTGTAGCTAGCCAGCAAATAGGTAATTATTTAATATTTACAAGGGGAAAATGCATTACGAAGTCTACGATACGTGATTACCAAATGCGGGCTGTGATATTTTTTAAACTTTTAAATACCAGATTGTTTTATGCTTCACAGTCATAGCTTAAGTATTTATGTGTTTGTATGTAAATAATAAGTTTGCTTCATTAAACTTTAAGTCGAAAAAAATCAAAGTATTTAGCAAATTAGCTGTATAGTTCATCTATAGAGCCTTAAGTGAGTAAACGCTAATAGTCAGCCACATCTACAAGTAGATGAATTTAAAAGTAAAGTTAAGTCACTGATCAATAAGTAAGTGCCTAAATCCGTGGAAACAAATAAAAACCAATTTCGACGAAAGAGCTCTTACGGCCGTGACATTTCCTCACCCTGTTATAAATTGGTTTCGCTAATTGCACCTGATCTATGTTGGATATAATCGTGCATAATACATCTATAACCTTATTGTCTATTATAACCCCTATCAAAGTATATGCTCGAAATATTAGTCATAAACATAACACAACAAAAATATAACTTCTAGTTCATGATATTAATCGTACACTCGATTGATATAAATTCACGACGTGGGTAGCCGGTAGACATTTATTTGACAGTAGATACGGATTCGGATCTTGTTTTGTGATGGCTAATATATTCAGCCATTCATGTATTATTATACGTGCGTTATAAATTTTTGTTAAACTAAGATTACAAGGTATACATGCATAAACCGATTATGTTAATTCTTTGTCTCCTTCTATTTGGATGTGTAATGAACGCAAAGTGCATAAACTCTTAGATATTCAGGACTAGATATCGTAAAACACCAATGCATTACTACCATCTTGTCGTACATGTATTGATACTTGTAGTTAAACTAATTCCAATAAGCGTCACGAGGAACAATTCTCCCCATATACAAAGGACTGATTCTTTAGGAAAAACCTTGACCTTTAGGGTCAATAAAAATGTCTTCAAAGGCGTATTAGCATTTAATCAGATTCACGGAAAAATAAAAAAGTATTAATCTTTCAAAGGGGAACTGCATCTCTTACCATCTAAGATCATGACCATTTTATTCGTAGCAGACAATGTGCAATGCGGATCATATTCCATGAGCGTCATGTTGCAGACACGCGCGCTGGGAGCGATGGCGGTGGAGACTCCAACACGCTGGACATGGGCAGCCGCTCCTCGTTGCACACCGGCCTACAGATGTCGGGCGACGAGCACTGGGAAATGAACTACCATGAAGCTGCTATATATTTAGAGGTCAGTAACCTTTTAACAATTATGTTGCAGATACAATATTACCTGCGGTACAGTTCATAAAAATGTCTAAATTCCATTGTATTTTTAATCTCTTCATGCAAGGGGACAAATCTCCAAATCACTAAGGTGTGTTAAAATACTTAAAGTACAAACTGAAGTTTACTTAAGACGCAAGAAGAACCACAGATTGCAAATATTTTCTTTTTTTTGGCCTACTGTTATTTGTCATCAAACAATATACGTAATGTGTCATTGGAGCTAAAATAAACATTTTTCTATATTTGTACTTTCTTCGGATTAGGTATCATAAGATCATTTTCATGTCTTTCCAAATCTAGAAAATACAAGATCCTTTACAACATTACGTCCTCTAATTTTGTTTTTTGGGAACAGATTAAAAAATTTTAGTTTTTTTCCGTCAAATGACTCAGTTGGCATATGAAATTGAAGAGCTCTTGAATTAGAACACAAATAAAAGTTTGCTAATTTCAAAAACATCTCGCCATCTCTTCACAACTAGCACTGTTACTTTCGAAAAAAAAAAATATTTCGCGGTTGATTTTAGTCCGACGGAAGATAACCACCATAAAATATTACCGTCGGAATGGTACAACGCCTTTCGCCAACACTAGATTTGACCACATTGAGTTGCTCATTATTCAGCAGATCATACCGAGAGCGAGTAAGGCCAATTTAGATTCTAGGATGGACAAAGCCTAATGATGATGAATGCACACCTAACTAATCAATTTCCGCTACCTAGAAAATGTGACGAAAAATCTTCAGAAGAAATCTTATTTTCGAACTACTGTCGTAAATATATTATCAGTTCAGTATGTGTATCTGTTTGTAGCACCGTAGGTTTGAAATGCATGGACCAATTCGTCAAATAAATTCATAAATCGAAATTTTAAGCCTTATATCATTGAGGAATGACGGCGTTTTATTAACTTTTGCGACTTTTGCATGTTGCAGATGCCTTTCCGCGTACCTAGTTAGAGTAATGAGGGCAAGTTACGCAACCACACTAAGTAGATCAACAAACTAAGCGGATCAGTAGGTTACATGCCTACTATCAACATTCTAGTTGTGTACTGCGGAACTTTTTACTTATTTTAAAATCATTAATATTAGCATGCTCTTGGATATTTAATGTGTTATTTTTGTAGTGATACAATCTTAAGTTAAGCAAAATCGGAATGGCTTCTACGCTTCCACTTATCCGCTGGACTAGCCTCCACTATGGTCAAGTATTTAGGCCTTTTTGATAACGAGGAGAGATTCGTACTCTACTAAGAGTCGATGAGTGGATGCTTTTGCGTCACCTAACGTATACTATAGTAGATATGGATAGTTAAAGTCGGGCCGACATAGCAGTTGTGTTTATAATCTTAGTAAAGTTATTCTGAAATTTCACGATCATAACAAACAGCAAAGGTTATATAACATATACGTATATTCTATGTTTATGTAATTAAATATTAGTATTATTATATTTATATCTATGTATTTTATGTAGGTATGGATAGAAAATATCTTTAATATCATGAAATGTTTCCAGGAAGGCTTAAACAATGAGAAGTTTGATTCACACCCCTCGAGTCCGGAAGAACTGCCGGCGTATCTTCGGGTGCACAACCCGTGGTACCACGGCCTCGATCTATTGGCTTCCCTAGTACTCATCCTTCTTGCTTTCACTGAGGACCCTGCGGTGCCAGCTTTCGAGGTAAACTACGCTGAACCACATCAATAACTATTGTCTGTTTTATTCCTACTATAAGTATATAAAAATTATAACGGGCTAAATCTGTGGATGATTTTTTTTTTTTTTTAATTTTACTGTCTTTCTGTCTGACCACATATCACACTAATACCACTGACCACATTAAGATAATAATTCGTATATTAGTAAATTATATTATGGGT
>DWPT01007533.1:0-10739 GCA_018251895.1 Agathymus mariae mariae | reverse complement strand
AGTAGATAATAAAATCTGTCTAAAATGAAATCGACGCGGCTAATCTATCGGCTCGGTTAGCGTAAACCAGTCGTAACATGCTTTATTTAGGCTCTGACTCTATCCGAAATTATCCGAATCTTTTTTATCGGATTCGGTTACGGATAAGGATATATTATTATTTCAGATATCCAATAGTTTCGGTTACGGTTACGGAGCTCCATAACATCTCTGATTTGGACATCGGTCTCTCGCACGGGAGATTCGAGGTCGAATTCTGAATGCACCTCTTTTCAAATCGTGTGCGTATTACAAATGAATTATCACTTGCACTGAAGGAAAACATCGTGAGGAATCCTCCATAATAGTAGTGCATTAGCTTGGACCGAGTGCTTGAGCTAGTAAATTCTACCACATTTCTTGGAATCAGTATAGACTCACAACTGAAATCTTGTCTGGGAAACTTAGCTCTGCTGCCTACGCTGTTAAGAAAGTGAGGCTCTTAACGGACGTAGAAGCAGCGAGATCAGTTTATTTTGGCTACTTTCACAGTGTGATGTCGTATGGTCTGTTGTTGTGGGGCTCAGCTGCTGGTATTAAGTCCATTTTTATATTACAGAAAAGAGCAGTACGCGCCATTTACAACCTCAGGCCTAGGGATTCTCTTAGAGATCTCTTTAAAGAAATTGATATATTAACAGTAGCATCACAACATATTTTAGATAATATTATATACGTTAAAAATACTACGATAGTTTTCGTAGGAAGAGTAATGTTAGCTAAACTGATTGTTCCAAATTTCAGACTAAGCAAAACTGGTAGCTCTTTCATTGGCAGATGTGTGAATATTTATAATAAAATTTCATTACGATTGACAGAAATGCCATATTGTAAATTACCTAAATAAAAAACATCCATTTAAACAAATGTCACTCGGACTCGCTTATCACTAACGCTGTGACAATACACGTTAAAATCACGTTAAAATCGTTTCACGTTTGATTTCTGAAGATGGTAGTAAGAAGGTAGTAGAAAATTGAATCCTCAGCGACGTCTCACGTTTGTCAATGATGATTCACATTCTTCATACATTTATTAAGTTAGCTTTCTAGCCTCGCTATAAAAATAACAAATCGTCTGCACTATCATAGCCAGCGGTTATTTATACTCTGAACCACTCTTATGAAGTAATTAATCTGAACATAATTTTATTAAACAACAATAAATATTAGTAATTATATTGACAATTATCTATTAACAATCATCTAATACTCATATAATAATAATATTTACTGGCGATATTCAGTGCGCCGGAAGTTGACAAACGAAGGCGCCAAAATAAAATTGTAATTATATAATATAATTTAAATATTAGTGCTTATTAAATTACAGGTTGAGGTTGATAAATAATTATAATACTACAGACGATTTATGATGTCACATTCCGGATTAGACTTACACGCGTAGTTTAGAATATATGAACGACTGTTGAAGGCTGAAGTCTATAGCACTAATAAATACGAGTATCGGCGGATTAAGCTGGTCCGGTTTAGTTTATGGTCGAAAGCCTAACGACCTCCAATACAGGGACCTTTCACAATTGCCCCAAACCTGAGTAGATGCAACTATTCCTTAAAAAAAATCTGAATTTATGGCGTCTTTTTTGTAAAGTAAAGTTGGTCCGTCTGCAATTTTTTAGTCAACCGTTTAAAATATAGAAAAATCATACCATCATTTTTATTTACTCCGTCGAGTTCGATGCCATTAACAGCCAATCATGTTTGCTTATGACGTTAACTTCAAAGATAATTCCTTTACGGGCCCAAGAAACTCGTTAACAAACTTACAAGACTTGTTAAGTCGCCGAAAGTTTCTCAAGTGTGTAGACACGGGGTACACGTTTACAGTTGTACGTCCCTACCTCGTATTCCACGTGCCCCGTCGGACTGAGTTGTTACGTAAGCGAACACGTCACTGAAGCTGACACATTTTTTTTCTATATTTATAACCAGCTGGTCTCCAGTGCGCTTCGCTTCACCCATAAAAACTACCATTTTTAATACGTAATTATTTTTTTTTATTGTGTATGATTTTTGTTATGCTAAAGCACTTTGCCATCTTGACTAAAAACAAATAAACTTGTCGGTTTACCAATGCGGAAACAATGTGTTTAGTGTTTGAGTGTTTTATTTTTCAGTGTTTCAATGCTGCCACATGCGTATATGTATACAAAATTTCATATTGGCCTATGGTTCAAAATATATAAATCACTACCACCAGCACCGCCTATCCGGCTCTAACGTAAATATGTTCATCGTCGAGTGGCCATGTCGGCCTCTATATGTATGCCCTCTAAGTTTCATATCAACCGGGCTAACGGTTCTCGAGTTTTAGCTGAACATACATACTCACGTAGATTCTCTTTTATAATATACTCGTAGATTTAATTCAAAAGAAACATCACGATCTGCATTTGTGTGTGTTCATGGCGATGTCCTGAAAAGTCTAATCCATACCCACCCAATCTGCCGACTCGGCCAATATTTCGAGCCAGTTGCATGGATCGTGGTCGCGACGAAACTGCGGTGGCGGGGAGAAACCGTTGACAGAGTAGCGGTAGATTGATCTGTCTACCCTAGGTCTACCCAAAGTTTGAAGCAACATAAAAGCGCAGTCAAAAATAACGACTGCAATAAATCCGCGGTAACAAGAGTGCGACAAGGACAGACAGACTACAATTACAATCTGACTTTACAATATATTACTACTGGTAACATCAAACTCAACTTCTGAATAAACAAAGTTTAATTGATTGCAGAATGTATTGAATGGATCTTCCCCTATCGAGCTTACCGAGAAGCAGTTGACCTAAATAGGGCGTTTCTTTACACATAGATAAACGACAAAAATATCAAACCGGTATATAGTCGCGAATCCGGATAAGTCCGTAATCCGTGCTACGACTAGTTTATCCGGGCGAAGAGCCGGGATACATGTGTGGCTAGATAGTATCCCATGATGGATTTAATAATAATAATTATTTCGCTAACTAATAATATTTAGTAAGTATAAAGTTTCAAGATAATTTCGTTTTACTAACAATATATAACCGTATAAACAACTGATGTGTATATTTACTAATACTGTGATGACCGAGTGCGAATTTTGTCTGTGTACATGCCGAGGGTAAACTCCGACATCACGGCAACTTGAATAATTCTTTTACCATTTGAAAAGTACATTATTCCAAGTCGGAGGGGGCCGCTAATTGATATTGATTGGGAGTATATTTAGCAAGAACATTTTATGTTCCAAATTGTGTTATTCATTTTAGGCACAATACTTACAGAATAAAATGGGTTAAAGGTATAAATATTTATATACTACTAGTAAATGCCCTCGCTCCGCTTCGGAAAAACTACCTTATGCTTAAAGATAGCATCTGGTTTTTTCTGGGTCTTTCGTTTTGTGAATTTGAAATACATATATATTAAATACATATATTAATAATTAATTCATAACTTTTTTATTTATGAACGGATTGCAATAAAACAAACTTTAAGTATTAAGTGACGTTTATTGCAATACATCAGTGAAACCAAAACAAAATCGGTTAAGCCGTTTCTGAGATTAGCGGGAACATACGCACAGAGAAACTGACAAACGGACGAACATTGTAGCAACTATTGTTTCGTGTTCTATTGCGTTAAATAGAGGTCCCTTATAATAGTTTTCTCATATATCTTTCACAGAAAGCAATCAGTTAGAATTTTATTATATATATAGATGGCCCTTTCGTTTATTTTCAGTATACAAACCCAATTCGACCAAATAAATCCCTTTATTTTTTAATAAGGTTTTTTTATAAACTGTCAGTTAAAAAACACGGAGGTAACGTTAGTTGTTTGCACTCAGTCACAATTATGCCGTATGGGATAGCCTATACTCCCCCAAACCCACAGGGACAGAACAGGGTGTCATAAGAGGCGACAGAAGCCGACATGCTTGGTGGTACGGAACGCGTAAGGTTATATTATCAGTATTTTTATTAAAGTCATTAATATTATCTTTTCGTGAAGCCGTCCTGCTCGAGTCAGCCGTCAAAAGACTCGTCGTGTTCTGGTTGTAGGCTAGAGCCAGTACTTTCTTTGTTACTGTCTTCCCATTCGCTAGCCGACAATCAATGGTACCTTTGGTACTTCCACGTTTAGTCAAGAAGGCTGTAAATATTTAAAATGATGTTCATAGACACCAGTTATCATTTGCCATCAGGAGCCTCGTCTTCTCGTTTGTCGCCTATTAACTTTAAAAAAAATTAAGTGCGTTGTCAAGATAGGGCGTTCGGTCCGCAGTGCGCGGCCGTTCCGACTAGCACTAATGGTTACCGTCACTGACAATGAAACGGCCCACACCACCCGCTTACATGCAAATTGTTTCTGTGTTCATTCACACGCTTACATAATCACCTGCTATATTAATATGCATAAATCGATTAGAGCTTATCCTTAATGATCCTTCTGTAACTTACATTTTCTTATTATACAAGATTCAAGGCTGGTGGAAAATAAAAGAAGATTAGTTTCGATCGCACCAGTGCTTACAATAACTTGCTAGTATTATTCGTGATAACGACGTATTTACGGCAAATGTTACGTGTTACAACCCTAGTTTTTTTTTTGGTTAATATTGTTTCTAAATTGACGGTGTGCCAATGGGCAGCTTCGTCGCACCGGTAGTTCCGGAACAGCCGCCTTAGACTGTAAAGAACATAATTATGTAGTCGACATTATTGTTTTGTGAAAGCATGAACGGAACTCTGCAACGGACTTTCTCAAGGGCAAAAAGACCAGTCAGCGCAGTTAAAAAATCGAACTGAAAGAATCTGAAAGAATAATTGATTTGAGCTGCAAAATCTATACAGATAGATACTTTCCATACATACCTTTAAACGAGTACACAATTGTCAAAAATATCCTAAAAACTTTAGCAGAAGATGGATTCAAATAACATGAAGCATAGAATACGTTTGTTATTGTCAGGTGAAAACAGTGTGAAACTCAGGGCATGAAAATCTCGTTAGTGTCTTTCTAAGATGTAGTACATAGGACAGTAGAACGAACTAGTCGTTAAGTAAACAGGCTCATCCGTCATTGGCGTCTGTCAAGTGTTGCTGCTCGGCACCGCAGTTAAACAGGCTCATCCGTCTTTTGAATCTGTCAAGTGTCATCTGTCAAGTGTTGCTGCTCGGCACCGCAGTTGCGCCCGTAGCCATAAGTAGTAAAATTGGGTCAAAATATCGATATATGGAAACAGTAAATATGTGTTACATATAAAAATTAATCATATGATTTTATACCTTGCTTGTGTTTTACTAATGCTTGTGCTTGAAGCAATGTCGAGCAAGACGGGTGTTATATTTCCTAGCACACGTTTTTTTTAATCCGAAGGGCTGACCAAAAAAACATTTGGATCACCTGATGATAAGTGGTCGCTGTCTTTTATGGACATGGATATCCTCTGAGAAATCGTCAATACAATGCCGGCTCTAGACGAGAGCTGTCATTACACATTTTTTTCCGAGCCTCATATCATAGCGCTCCTGGGTTGTCTCAGAAGGGAGTTCACAATTTGCGAGGCAAAAACAATCATGAATATGAAATCTTGAAGGGTCTTCATCAGTGCAATCGAAATTGATGGAACTTTATAATGTTTCAGTTATGAATTATATATAAACAATTGATTATATCAATTATACTTAAGCGATATAAATCAATTTTAAATAAGAAAAACATGTTGATTTCACAAAGCAACAATTTTTTTTTTTTTACTTCCAATCTCATTTTAATAAGAATTGATTGCTTTTAGTGAGGTTAACACGTCACACAATTTTTATATCTACATCGGTGTTTAATATGTGCACAAAATCTTGAATCATGTATTATGTGTAACAGGTAAATTATTAACACAGGCAATTAAAATCTATATGTATATAAGTTAACACCTTGAAATCCATAAAAAAACGGCACATTACATGCCTCAAATTTTTCGAAAATTTACCGTCGCGGAAAATATAATACGGTGTTTTCAAGGAGGAACAGACTGCTAGTCACTCCCTTAGCATTTTATTCTCAGCTTCTAAAAGCAGCTCTTGTATAATAAGGACAGTGTTATAAATGACGCCCACACATCACCGCAACGTACGAAACACGAGGAAGCGGGCGAGATAACGTTAGATGACGGTCATTTTTCATAACACTGTACACCTTAACGACATTTTACATGCTGTCAAATAAAACTAGCACACCATATGCCAGGTGACAAATATGAACAGTAATGCAATCTTTTACGGTCGATTATCAAAGTGATGTAACTCTGAAGTTAGTCCTCACCAGTCTTCTTCTGTTTGCGGAGAGTGGTGAACGTACTAGCATGCTAACATTGCGATGTAAAGAGATACATCCGCCCTTGAATTAAAGCTAACCTTTACTGCTCACAGTGCGCTCCTTGATAAATAAAAAAACGCTATGCCGCCCCTGCTATAATGGCATCTAAAGTCAATCGATAGATTTTATTAAATATTTCGTATTAGTATTCTGCTCCAAATTCGCTTTCTTCACTGTATCACTTCGTTCTTGATCAGCCATGCGTCAGATACGCGTCTGGTGTTACAAAAATTGTTCTGAGATAAAAGCTCAACCCGGTACCCTCCCAGAAAAAGACTATAGTTCAACAGCAATTCATCGTTGTCATGTACGTTGTTGCAGGTGATCACAGCGAGTCGGTGCCTGGTGCTGTGCGCAGACAGCCGCAGCGAGATGGAGTCGTGGGCGGGAGCACTGCGTGGCGCGCTGCACCGGGGCGCGGACGTCGCGGACCTGGTCGCCAGCCTCTCCCGTGGCGACCACCACTGGTGCGCACACACACATAAACACAAATATAGATACACACATACGCACACTCACGCGCACGCGCACGCGCACACACACCTTCGCAGTCGTTTTCCTGTCTTTTCATTAACTTGTTCGTACATTAAAAGTACTTACAAACAAAATTGGGTCTTTGACTATCATTTATATGTCCCTTCGTTCGGCAAGGTCCGCACAATGTACTATTCTACTGTGCCTATCACACCGAGGAATCCTTTGAATATCCTATACGATAATGTGTTGGAACACCCATCCGATGTTCAAATGTATAAAATATGAATGAATACGTTGGCAATCAAATATAAGGCTTGTAATCGGTGCTTTAAAGTCTACTAAGAATGCTACTCCACATATATAAAACAGATTCTTAAGAGGACATTCACCTATCCATTTCCATTACGCTGAAGTTAATAAAAGTAATAAATAAATTCATTGGCAATAAAATACATGACTTTGCACTTACCGCGTGTACTTTAAAGTAAATAAATAAATAAATGCAACGCCACGTGTAATGTATAATAGATTACACACAAAAGATAGTTTTATTCTTTTGTCCCGTACAGATAATATAATAATGTGCTCTAAAAGCAATCCTCTGTGGACGGAGCCATTAAGGCGTGAGGGGACGACTACAGTGTCATTTGACGTGGGTTAGTGGTGTTGACCGCACGTGGTTACTGGATTTTATCGTGAGAAATAATATATAATATAGCAGCGAACTAACTATTACTTATTAGGGATGTTATTGAGCTGCGTAATCGCAACTGAAGTTATCGGATACCCGAACTAAAAATATTTCCCAAACCGTAATCGAATCCGATTAAAACGTTTCGAATATTTCGGGTACGGGCCGAGTCTAAATAAAACACGTCGTGTCAGGTTTTCACCGGCCGAGCCGATACACTAGCCGCGTCGCTCTAATAATAACACTGATTTATTATAAAATTTTTAATGCTATTGTTCTTTTCTATGATTGTAATACAAGATAATACCTAGAAATAAAGTCTAAAGTTTTACCTTTTATATACATTATATATTTTTTTCCAACTTCTAAATCAACTTATATAAGTAACCGAAATTATCCGAAACAATCGGGTAATCCAAAATAGTTTCATACCCGTAACCGTAACCGCAACCGGTAAAATATTATTCATATATTCGTATCCACATCCGAAATTTCATATCCATAACATCCCTATTACTTATACACAATTTATATGAAGCACTGCGTACTGGACAGTAGAGTCACCACACACACACGGAAATATAATAACGAATTGTTAAAGTTATTATAGTAATAATTAAACAGTTGTATAATTTTAGAAGCTGGTTATGGTCACTTAAACTAACCTAATTTAAAATGTTTTGTTACGGGATGGGCGTCCACTGCTGCACGGTTTTCCCTATTGCAGTTTACGTATAATGTCATTACTATTATTTATTTATTGTGATCAATAAATCTTTTAATCTTTAAATTTGGACGAATATAATTGAAGGTTATTGCTCAAAATTCACCCTGTACCATATATTAACCAGCCGCTCGTTTCGCTTCGGCATTTCGGCATACTTCATTGTTGCATTCACAATTGTATCTGCCTAATGAAATCCTCGTGGTTGTTTTAATTTTTGACATTACAGCATGCAGACAGAGTCGAATGGATATTGATTATCCGGATTAACGCACTTTTAGAATGGTATAATAATAGGTGCAGTAGGTAGTTACATAGATTATTATCCGCATATACACAAACTAACGATCTTATCGATATAAAATTTCGAATCTGGATATGGATACGGATATATTAATAATATTTTACCGGTTTTGGTTACGGTTACGGATACGAAATTATTTCGGTTTATCCGATTGCTTTGCATAATTTCAGTTACGGTACATACATACGTACAAGGTGGTTTAGAACTTGTCAATAAAATTGAATAGACTTCATTTCTAGGTATTATTTAATATTATGATCATAGAAAAACCATAGTCTTAAAACTTAAATTATAAATACTATCTAAAGGCGAGAGGGACGCGGCTAGTGTTTGGGATCGGCCGGCAAAAACCTGTCATAAATACGCTATTTCATTAAGACTCTGCCCTTCATTGATATTATTCGAAACTTTTGACAGATTCAATTACGGTTTCGGATATATTTTTATTTCGTATATTCGATAGTGTCGGGTACGGTTGCGGTGCTCCATTACATCCCTAACACCAACTCAAAAAATCACGCTCTCTCTTTACAATATTAACATAAATATAGATAGACACAAAAGCCACACTTCCAACATCAAGTTCTAATTTTAGTTGCAAGATGATATGAAAATTTATTACGTAGTTAGAACTCATATCTTGTAACTAATGAAGTATCTTGTTACTTAGGTACCGCATAAGTGGCTTAACAAATTGACATAAAATTAATTTTACGTGTAAATTTTCTTGTTTAGTTATACGAAGATCTTTAATATTATAATTAAAGCAATTCTGCAAATTATGCACGTAATTTTTTGCTTCTACCACCAGTTATACCACGAAATCAAACTAGACTTGTCTGTGATAATCTCACATTGTCTGTGAGATTATAGAATCGTATTGTCTCACTTTCAATTAATTTATAAAAAATATTTTATCACAAGGCCTAAAGCTTTTATCATATGGTAATTACTCAGCCGACTCGACACTCGCTCAGGTACACAGCGACGCACGCTCGACCGACGTACTGCAACGTGTGCCGCGAGTCGCTCGGCGCGCTCGGCACTGCGCACGCGCTCGCTTGCGAACTGTGCAAGTACAAAGCGCACAAGCGGTGCGCGGCGCGCGCGCCTCAGTCCTGCAAGTGGAGCACCCTCGCGTCGCTCGGCCCAGACCTTGTCGAAGACGCCGATGGGGTGAGTTGCTGTTGTTTGTTCTTGTAAATTTATTATTGTTTAAGTTTTTAAAATCAGATGTTTAAAATCAGAAAACCGATCAGTAATGACCAGAAGTGAAACAAATATTAGCCGCGCGAAATATAATTCCGAACTGTAAATGTTTTCAGAAATAATTTCCATTTCCCATTTACTTTTAGGCTTAGTAATTTTGGAAGTAGAGGGAGAAATTATAAATTTTCGTGAAGATTCTTAAATTTCTTTTAACTATGAATTCGTCATACAAAATAGATATATGAGCTTTCTGATGGTAATGGCAATGTCTCCGTCACTATTATCCCCAGTCCCTAAAGAGGTAGCACAAATGAACAATTTAAAAGACTATTCTATCTTATCTGCAAAACACAGATATCTCGTCACAATTGAATAGGCCTGTAACGTACTCCCACGCACCCCAGTGCGGATTAATTATTGAATTAATGCCAAAGGGTTACTGGCCAACCCAAGTATAATCAGATCTAATGCCGTCCGTTAGCGTCTGACGTTGTTTAACGAGTGCCATCAATCGGGCTCGTCAGCGTAACGTGCCGCGAAGAACGGAAGCGTGATCATTCTTCCGCTTACCGACCGTGCTCGGAGCTGGTTAAGTCGGTTGCTCCGTTACGGTCGACATGAGCCGGCGGGTTCTGAGCTCTTCAAATTGTTTAATAAGCGACAGAAGCAAGCCTGCTTGGCCTTACTAAATCATTCATATCCCCTCTGCTTGCGTGCATCAACCCTTCTGCTTGCGTCAGCCGCCAAAAGGCTCATCG
Organism: Agathymus mariae mariae; assembly: GCA_018251895.1. Taxonomy (NCBI): domain Eukaryota; kingdom Metazoa; phylum Arthropoda; class Insecta; order Lepidoptera; family Hesperiidae; genus Agathymus; species Agathymus mariae. Next base: position 154 of record DWPT01007533.1, on the reverse strand, counting down.
TGTTCCGGCTGGGGGCTTCACAGCCAGTACTTTTATTTTTATTATTACCTGGCCAACAATGCATCAGTGATACCTTTAGTTTTGCTAATATCTATGGGCGACTGTGAGTACTTAGCATCAGGTAGCTCATCTGCTCCTTTGTCGGCTATGTACA